>JAULAV010002325.1:0-25000 GCA_030789695.1 Scilla litardierei
CGCAGAGAAGAAAGGAAAAGCAAAAGTGCTAACGTGGGACATAGACAGCGAAGCTGAGGATGATGATGATGAGCATGAAGCCCACTCCGTCATGTGCTTAATGGGTAAACACAATGAGGTAGAATCATGCACTAAAGCTGAATTTATGAATATTTGCAAATGTATGCAAGTTAAAATAGATGAGTTAGAATCTACCATAAATGATTATAGAGAGGGTAGCTTTGAATTGCAACAAGAAAACTATGAATTTTCTAAAGAAATTGATAAACTTAAAGAAAACTTGTTGCATGTAACTCCACCATTAATATGTTGAAAATGGAAAACGCTAGCTTGGCTGAAAAAGATGATTGTCCCTCTTGTCCCTCTTTGTTAAAAGATATTAGTATGTATAAGCAAGATTTGATAAAGCTTGAGACTGATAATGAATTGCTTACTGAAAAGATTAACATGCTAAATCTTGAAGTTAAGGAAAGAATGAGTGATTTTGAAAAGAAAGAAGAGGAAAACAAGCTAGCTTTCATTAGTAAATGCACTTTGATTGTGAACGAAAATGTGCATTTGAAATCCAAAGTCGATAGTCTAGAATTGTCATTAAAGAAATTTTTTAATGGAAAACAAAATTTGGACATTATTCTTGGAAATCAACTTTATGGCAATAATTGGCATGGACTAGGATATGGTCTTTAAAATGTTGAAAAATCAAAATGTAGAAAAGTTCACATTGAAATAACAAAGGTTCGAAATTTTCATGCAAAGTGCTCTACACATGGTTGTGTTGGTCATATCTCTTATTATTGCAAATATAGGAACAAGAACATTAAGTTCAAGCAAATATGGGTTCATAAAGATTTGATGACTAACATGAGTGGATCTTGTTGGATTCCAAGGTCACACATAACATCTACCGTGTAGGTAAGGTGGACACTTCGCTAGGAGCTATAGACTGAACGCTTCATTTATTTAGTTCCTTAGCCAAATAACGCCGTGAAGGTATATCTTCCTCTTTGAACTTAATGCATACCTTCATAGCAATTTTTTTCACTCTTTGTATGCTTGATTTATTTTATTTTGTGTGCTTGTTTGATTGATGCTAGCTTGTTTAGTTCTTTATAAATGAAAATAAATGAATAAGACAAATAAAAAAACTTATTGCATATCTTTCTCTTTGCATCATTCAAGTGCTATAAATGAATGATAATCATATCCTTGTAGAAATTGTAGTATTATTATTATGGCTACATGCGTTCTTTTATTTCATATTAGTCATGACAAGTTCAATGAGTTGATAATATGATTTCTACACCTACTTTCACTTCCACGATCTTTAAACTATGTTGTACATTGGGAGATACTATTTATGAATATTGGAAAGTGAATATAGGATGAATAATAACTAAAAATCTAAGGGATATGATGTGTGTTCCCATGGATAAAAATTGAGCTAAAAAATTGGTTTTCATGTTATGAAAAATGAAAAAGATAGGAAACATACTCCGTATGTAAAATGGATACAATCCTTGGCAATTACACTACCCACGAGTATCCAACTTATGCTTTATGGGTAATCTTTAGCGTTGGTGTATTTTACTCGTCAGGCAATGTCACCCCCACATCTAAGAGTCCTTTTAGGCTATGTTTTTAGGTGTGATACCTTGAACTCATTTTGTTAATGAGGTGGGAAAAATCAATCCAAGTGATATAAAGCTATTTGGAAAATGTTGGATTGGTTTTGGTTGAGTTTATAATAGCATCTCCCTTTGTACTTCTATGTTTAATAATTGCACTTACACAATGGTGTTGAATTCAAAATTATGATTTTCATTGTATTTAAAGTGTTATCATATGGATGTCGACATGCAAATGCTAGCTATAGTCTATAATGCTCTTTTATTTTGCGTGTGGTATGTATTTCACTTCATTAATACGCTTTTGATGATTACAAAGGGGATAAAATATTGTGAAAGATTTGGTATTGTTTGTGTGTGGTACTATTCGGTATTCGGTATTTGGTATTATTTTGTTTGTGGGTGAATACACGTTCAAGAGGGAGCATGAAAATAGGGGGAGCATGGGAGCATGTTAGAAATACTATTATTATTGTGTTGCATGCTTCTATGCTTGAACATCATGTATTAATTGTGTACATACATCCTCTATTACTCTTCACACACACATGCCACGATGATATTGGTTATTGTGTTATTGCAAATATACGAGTTTGTCATCATCAAAAGGGGGAGATTGTTGGATACAACGTGTGTTGGATACAATGATCTTGTTTGATAATGACAAACATATATGAACGACCTGATGTGTGTGTTAAGTATTTACAGGAGTGGCAAGGACGTAAATATCCAAATGATGACTAACTCAAAGAGATGGAGGAATTTCTATACACATAGAAATTGGACTTGTTCAAAGAGCTATTCACATAGCAAGGAGATAAATTGGACTTGGTCAAAGGGGGTAGAGATGAGGAGGGATCAATTCAAAACAATTTGGGATTTGATCAAATCAATGAACACGATATGCTTCTATTCAAATCCCAATTGCTATCATCTCCTAGATTCTTTAGGATTCATCTCCATCCATCCCCTAACCATCTTCCCAAGCTTCCTAATATAAAAATATCATCTACTAGGGCGAAAAAATGTGTTGCCCACACCAAATTTCCCAAGGCAAGTTGCGACTCACACCAAGATTGCTTCTTCTTCTTCGTGCCGCATTAGTCCAAGGAGCAAATGTTGAGAGATCCTCAATCAAAAAGGATCAAACAGCAGAAGAAATAAGCTCATCATCATTCATGCAAAGGAGGCTTGGGTGATTCACACATCAAACAAACCCCCAAGTGCCATATTATTACCGACTTCATCAAGGGGCTTAGATTCTGAGGCATCAACAAAAGGAGAGAAAAAGCCATTGATGCAAGCAGGAGGATCGATGACACATCAAGATCACATGCCATCACCGACACTGACGTAAGGAGCAGCCCACGCAAATACCGATGTCGTTCCACTGCTGTTGCTGCCTATTCCTTCTTGCTGACTGACGCATCAAGGAGGCACGCAGATGCTGCCGAGTGAAGGAAGATCTAGCCGCTCGAACATACTGACCCGTGCCATCCAAGGGGAGATCTCGCTGCCGATCCATCTACTCTCCGTGCCATTACAGCAGCAATAAGAACGCACACAAGAGGGGCCTGCTAACTCATTTGTTTACTTGTTTATTAATTCCTCAAAATTGGGTGTGTTTGTCAGAAGGCATGTGATCTTTGTTTTCTAAATCATTTTACTGTTGCAGGCACCCCACGCAAGGGAGGGACCAAAGTCTACAAGGCAATTAACGCCACATGCTCCAAAGGACAATCCAACGAAACAAAAAAAAACAAAGAGTGCTTGCTACCGAATCTTTGAGGTTAGTGGTATGCTTGTTCTTTTTATTAAACTAACTGAGTTCACTTGTGTGTGCAGGCCATGACTTGTAGTAGAGCACATGACCTGGTCGTGACTTGTAGAAGAGCACAAGACCCCTTATGCATGACCAAGCCGCAACTTACAAGTACCCAATCGCCGATGCCGCAAGTTGCCAAGAGAATCGAGGAGTCACAACTTGAGTTGTGAGACGGGACTACGACATCATATTAGACTCAGATCTGATCCGTGCCAACTGACAGAGATGACTACACAGACACGAACTAAGCTTTTCTGAACTCATTATTCTTTATACTCGTGTATTAGTGTATTGATCTCTGTAGGAGAAACTTTACCATTCTATTGTGTTTTTGGGGACTTGACGAGTTGGGGCTCGTTAAAGTTGAGTGCAACTGACTAGGTTGATAGTGTAGAGCATGCGGGAGTGCTTACGAGCTAGGTGAGAGTAGATTTGGGGATCTTGGCTCATTGTAGCTGTACCTTAATTACATATCTATCTAGTAGTTGCTTTCGGAGCTGGAGTAGGTCGTGGGGACGACCGAACCAGGGTATATCTGTGTGTTCTCTGTGATTATCTTTTATTTACCATGTATGTGCCTATAACTGCATGTGATTGTTCGTGGGTTGCACGAATATTTTTATTAGCCTATTCACCCCCCCTCTAGGATAGGATCCGGATCCAATAAAGTGATGATATATTTGATATGTATACAGATATCTGTATTGTTGTAAGCAGTTATGCTTATACATGTGATATATCAGTAGGTGGATATCTGTGTGTATTAGTATTGGTGTATGGCTATCTACTACGGGTGTATACATATTTGGATGTACTTGTCTATGGTTATAATGGTATGTTAGTAAGATTATGTATATTGGGTGTTATGTATATGATGATATGTGTTCTTATAGTACATATACGTGTATGTTGGTATGGTTTGTATATTAGTGTGTGTGGGCGTGTGTCCATGCATGGGTAGGTATATGCTTGAGTATATGTATTTGTACTCATGATATGGATATGGGTGATGTTGAGGGATGTATACCCTCAGTTCATTTGTATTTGATGCAAATGGGTTTTTAATATTAGATGTGAAATTTTACATATGATGCAAAGGAAATTAAATGTGTCGTAAAAATTTTACGTGCATATTTAAAATAATAAACACGTGGAAAGTGTTACCTGGATGACGGGATCATCCCAGTCTAAACACAGGTTCAAACTGCATCAAAAACAGACTACAAATACACAAAATATAGCCAAAACAGCCTAAGAAGCCCGTAAGGGAATTGCGGGTCGGGTGCCGCACCCACGGGCGCCCGCACCCGCAAGCCAGCCGAGTGCATGCCTGCACCCACCAGGCGGGGCCCACCCGCTTGATGCAGGCATGGCCCTGCCCGCGTGCAACTGGGTGCATGCTGTGCATGTGCCAGGCTGGGTGGTGGGGCCCACAAGGGGCCCCACTGTTAGGGTTTTGTGTCCATTTTTGCGACGGCTGCAGTTTTTGCGAAAACAAGTGTTGGGCTATGTTTGGACACTCGTTTGAGGGGTCAAACGAAATCGGATTGAGTCTCTGTTTTTTCTACTCGTCCATCGTTCAACCCTCTTCGCAACGATATGTAACATCGTTCTTGGAGCTCAACGGTGAGGGAGGAAAAATTCACCAAAGATTGGCCTTTGTGAAAGGCCAACTTTAAAATGATTTTTCACACCAATATTTAGTCACACATCGGATATGCAAAAAGGGGATGGGTCAGTCACCTATATAAATAGGGGCCAACCTTCCTCCGTAAATCTTGCACCAAGTCTCCAAATCTGATAAGCTCCCAAAAGTTTGGAGCACGCTCAGATTAAGACTTAAATTAATTATTCCATCTCTCCCAAATTCTTCCTTGCTCCTGATTAGGTTTTAGCAAAGCTACGAAGGAGCTCGGATCGGATCCGAAGTCTTGAAGGAGGATCCACTCAAGGTGAAATCTTATTCGATACGTGGTTGGCTCAGCGACAATGGTGTTGCTTGCCTCGGGACGCGGTGCGGTTTGGCACGGGACGAGGAACGACTCGGGATGCGGTTCGGCTTGGGAGAAGTGACTCGGGGCCAAAGAAATGTTGCTAAAAATGATGCTTCGTATTCTGCGGAAACAAAGTGAAAAGTATGTAGTTTAAATTAAACATGTGTTTATAATTACAAATGTTAGATCGATCTATCCTTAGGGGTTGGTCGGACCCAAACCCGGGAAAGTAGAGATCTTGGCAAGGGTTAATATCTTTAGGGATGTTCTTAAAATAGCTTTAAGATGATTTTTTGCTGCTTTATTTGATATCTTCGTCCGACCGACTTAGGCCGGACGTCGATTTTATTGACCTAAGGACCCAGAAAACACTACAGTGGTATCAGAGCCTTGTCTACATGATCCATGTTTTGCAATTATAAAATGTATGTGATACAGCATGTTTCTCCATGAGATGGGGTTGAATTTTAAACTATTAAAATAGTCGTTTTCCCATGCAATGTTTTTTATTTTCTAAAATTGTTTTTTGAAAAATTAGATTTAATTTTAAAATCATTTGATAATTTTAAAATCATTTGAAAAATAATTTTTTAAAATCAGTTGACCATGAGTACCAGGACGCTGAGATCCACTGCTGGGGAACGGCGTGCTTTCGCAACGCAGCAATAAATTAATATTTGTGTTGTATTTTATTCAGTGTATTTACTTTTGTGTAACTGTTGTAATGGCCTTGCTAGGCCTTAATTATGTACTTGTAATCTGGACTTTGAAGTTGTAATAATGATATTATGTTGTTCTGAAATTCGCCAGCAAGAAACTGCCAAGTTTAATAAATAGACACTTATTGTGCTTAAGTCAAAGAAGATAGAAAAAAGGTACTTCTTCTTTGCTTTAAGTACATGCGGACCCGCTCGCGTCCTCGCTCCCAAGTATAATAAGAAGCGGGGCGTAACACATATCATGTGTTTATGGAATGCCTAAGTGACGGCAAGTGCAAGAATTGTGATGTTGGGGACATATGTATGGCATGGTCTGGCATGGAATGGGATGGGGATTGATGTGTGGTATGATGAAGGGTATGTCACTTAGGTTCATGACCCTATTTGTTATGACAGACAGAGATATTAAATGTAAGATATTGAAATTTGTAAAGCCATTCCAACATGATCCCAGTTATATGCAACGTTAAAATGAAAACTTGGATGTCACTATCCTCTCTAAAGGGGGTGAGAAACAAGTGGGGATATTGGGGGAAACTTGAGTATTAGGTAGGCGTAAGGACTGGACTTTCTTTGTGTTGGTTCACTCGAACTCCTTTTGTAACATTGTATCTAGGAGAGTGGGCAGAGTTGCACCAAAAAAAGAAAAGAATGGCTCCTTTTGTAACAGTGTATCTGGGGGAGTCAATAAAAGAATGGCTCCTTTTGTAACAGTGTATCTGGTGGAGTCATTGCTTCCACCCACCTTACTAGTTGAGGTCCATTTTCTTATATTCCACTCGATACCTAGATTTCTAAAGCACAAGACTAATTAAATAAATAAATTATTTAGCTTTGCGGTTCTTGTAACTTTGCCTCAGTGTTGCACTTGTGGTTGTTTATTTCCTTTAACTAGTTTTGCTTGTTGTTCATGCAATTATTGTAACCCCTTCCCACTTATACCATTTGCTATTGTTGTGATGTTGCTATTGTAGTTTCTTTTACTTTGAGTCCCCATGCTTTTGCTAGGACATGCCATTATTCATCTTCTGTACATACATGTTGTTGCATTTTAGAATGTGGTATTTGAGGTGGAGATTGGATATCCTACTGGGTTACGTATTGACGTGCCCACTATTGTCTTTTCAGGTTACGGAGTTAGTTGCAGAAGCTGGAGCTGGTGTTATGGTTAAGGAATTGAGTGTATGGTTGGGTTGTGAAGGGAGAGGAGAGAGTCTTGTACACTATTGGGTTTATTTGGGAAGAGTTGTTATTGTGTAGATGTTGCATATAAAGAAAAGATATGCGTCGACATAGTTACTAATATAAGTATTCTTGAATGTCTCAGTGTTTCTTTGTAAATGCTGTTCGTGCCTCTGTATTGTTGTGTGTTGTTCTTTGTGTTGATTATGGAAACACTACAGGTACTATCCAAGCAGTGTGCAGTGGCCTGTTGGTTTCTTTGTATCTTTTATTTTCTCCCTTCGTAACACTCGCCTCTCTGGAAACATCTGGGATAGATTCGTATTTCCCACGTATCATGGGGAGCAGTGCGTTACAGGAAGCATTGGGGATTCGTGCCGAAAGGTTTAGCTTGGGGAGTGCATAGGAATAAAGATTTTGGTTGGTTTGAGATAGTAGGTCCGAGTGTGTCCTTCTTGGCCTAATGCCCTAAGGTCGTCTGATCTGTGAGCCATTGACCCAATGCTCCTTGCACGAACCAACTAAAATCCAAAAAATAGATATAGAATAAAAACACGCGTAAAGTTAGCGACTCCATGAATCAAAGCACAATATCATGTTGTGAGGGCCATTTCCTAGGTAGATTCATTGGCCATTAACGATACTAACCCTTCTGTTGATCCATCGCCTAATTTCGATTCCCATATCCTAGAGCGGGATAGAGGAAATATCCTAGGATTTGAGCGTGACCATAATTTTGTATATTGTGTGTTGATTTGTGCTAGAAACATTGCTCTATGCTATGTCTTGATCGATAAATGGGAATTGACATGTTCATAATTCCTTAAATTTGAAATTTTCATTTTCCACGTATGTATGCTTGATTTTTTGGAATTCTTGATATTATTCGTATGCAAGCTTGTATACTCCCAATCTCTACTTTCTCTATGTCTTCCTTGAGGAGAAGGAAGAGTTTAGCTTGGGGGATTTTGATGAGTGAATATTTTATATGTTTTTAGTGGGGATTATTCATGTATTATTTTATAAAATTCTCACTTTATATGCAACTTCATTATATTTCCATTCTATTTCACTCACTGGGTGATTTTGCGTATTTCAGGTTGAATCAAGCTGATTTGGAGCCAAATGGAGTCAACAAGTGCAGGAAGAAGTAAGGCAAAGCGATGGGATCAAAAGAAGGAGAATTAAAGAGATTAAGGTTCCATGCGACCGTGTGTAATGACACACACGGTCGTGTGTCGAAGAAAGTAGCTCCAGCCAAGCAGAAAAGGAAGATTTACAAGGTCATGTGAAGAATCTTATACGACTGTGTAGAACAACGCAACCCATGGCCAAGGGAAGACCGCACACGACTGCGTAAATGGTCGTGTAGGGTTCTGCTTTGTGTAGGAACTGAAGCGAGAACTACACGGGCGTGTAACCATCCATACAATCATGTGTCCAAAGGGCCACACGACCGTGTATCCAAAGGGGCTGAAAGAAGACATAAGGCTATTTTTAGCACTGTAGTTACACATTCGTGTAGAATTTCTACACGACCATGTCGGACCACATCTCCTGAAGGGGGTTTGAAGCTATTTCATGAGCTCTAGGTGACATAACCGTGTCGTTTGAACAACACGGTCATGTTGTGTCGGATTTTGCACGACCTGCTAGGGTTTCTATGGGTTGTATAAAAGGTTGTGTGCACTGTATTGAGCGGGGGGGACGACGGTAATTTCTTCCATTTTCTCTCCATCTTATTCATTTGTAATTAGTTTAGGAGTAGGAGTAGGGTTAGGGTAGAGTTATTGGCAAATTTCCCTTGGTGCTACTTGTTAATTGAAGACTTTTTGTATTGATATTATTGAAGATAAGTATTTCTTTCTTCCTCCTCTTTACTACATGTTTTTTATGTGTTTCTTTGTACTTATTTCTGCAATTCTTATGATGTTTATTTAGTAGATTTTCATCTTGGGTGCAGTTGAGCTCTATTGAGGTGTTGGAAATGGATTGATTATATTGTTGGCTATTGAATGATTAAATTGGGATTTTTCTTAGGATGATTATTATCAATGAATATTAATTGCCCTCTTTGTGGTTAGTTAGATCTATCTGAAAATGATAGTTGGGGTGGATTTAGGGTTTCTAATCCCTTCTTTAATATACACTATCTATATCGCCAACAATAGTTGGGCGTAGATTGGAGCCCTCCTAGCATTGATCGGAGTTCTATCCACGATAGTTGCGTGAACAATGGTTGAGGAATATTGTCAAGCATCATGCACCCGTCGTGTAACGATGATCAACAAGAGTTGGCTTGATCACATGAGGGGTAGTCCTATCATAGTATCATGAGAGTGGGGGATAGGTAATAACATCAAGTGCGACAACCTCACCCTATGGTCAATTTAATAGTTACACAAGATGTTCATCTCCATGTTCAACCCTCATTAGGGGTATACTTAGCATGCGAACCTTTCTTCTATTTTTACTCTCCTTCTTCAATAAAATACACACGTAACTAATCATGAGCTAGCATTGGCTAGTACTCGGTCAGACGACATCCCTGTGGATGACCCGTTAAGCGCTATGATGACGTCGTGTGCTTGCAGTCACAAATATTAAAACTGACACATAAGCCCATCCTCTAGTACCAATTGTTGATGGACAGAATCTCGCTGGGCCTGGATCACCCATGGAGACGAGTATTCTCGTAACAGGTTAAGCCATGACATAGATGGTTTCGTCAGACTGAGGGTTGAAATCCTGAGGGGCTCATTAACCTCACCAGATGGGGTTGGCCCTCTGATCAGGCTCCGATGATTAAGTCAGTGTTAAGTGGAGGAAGGAGGGAGTGCCTGGTAGAGGTAGCTACCGATATGGTTTGTTGAAGTTGAAGATGCTAGGGTTTCTGTGAGGGGAATTGGCATAATTGATGGGTGGGATTCTCCTCTATTTATAGGGTTGGCGGGACCGTTTCACCACGTCATGTGGTACTCCTTGAGGGGATATTTAGACCCACCATGGTGGAGTTTTGATGATGTCCACAAATGATATGTGTACTAACAATTTACTTCAAGTGTGTATAGGAAATGGTGATTTATTTTATATCCATGAAGAAACAAAAATATGGAAAAGCTTAAAATGAAGAACTTGGAAGCCATGATCATAAAGTCAAATTTAAAGTCAATGCATGGAGCAAGTGAAGACTTAATCAAAGACTCAAGATCAAGACTTGATGGCCCAAGTCAAGAAACAAAGATTAAAGAGCTCAAGGAGTGTGTATGATGTTTGTTAAATAACTTAGAATGTTAAAGCCTATACCCTGAAGCTACACACTCACAAAAATACTTGAAAAATACTTTTAAAAATGTATTTAAATATTTTGTATTAGTACATTATTTTTATTTAATATTTTCAAAGTATTTTTATGTAGAAAAACTCAGGTATACGAAAATAGCCGTCTAGCTAATTCAGATAGCTGACTATCTGCGTCAGAATTTGCCTAAGATCTCTTGGGTTTCTACAGTAGTCTACTAGCACTTGGATAGCTGGCTATTTTAAAAATATAGCAGTCTATCTCCTGAAGATAGCTGAGCATCTGGGTGAAAATCCAGTTTTTTAAGGACAGCATGAATTCTGATTTCTAGCCGTTACTAGCCATTGGAAGGAAAAAATTTTGAGCACGTTTGAACCATTCTTTCACTCTATAAATTCTAGATGTTTTAGAGTTTTTATATATCAATTAGTAAGCAATTCTCTAGAATTTTTAAGCTCAAATTCTCAAAAACTCTCATTTTCAGAAACTCTTCTTGGCCATTGTTTTCAATCTCTTTGTGCTTAATCTTTGATATTTTTGAAGTCTTTTGACCTTAGTTTTAAGCTTGTTTAAATCTCTTCCCTCAAATAGTTTTAATCTTCAACGAGATTTAATCCTCAAAGAGATTTAATCCAAGTATTTTGTTCTCATACTTTCTCTTTCATATATAATTTGTTGAGATCAAGTTTTGATTTTTACATAGCCACGATATACACAAAGCTTCATACATATTGTCTATAGGAATCAAGGGTGTTGTAACCAATCTACAAAAGGTTTGTAAAGCCTTTGAAGAAAGCTTGGTGAGTTGTACTGCGTGTGTAAGGGAAGTGTTGTATTTTGTTTTGGAAATTCCCAGTTGAATTGTAAACTAGGTGATTGGAAATTCCTAATAAGTGGAACTAGGTGCTTGTACAAGGCCTCTTCGTTGAGTTAAGACAAGGTTACTCTTGGATTTGACAGTTAGTGCATCGATTGTTGGACGTATGCCAAGGTTGGGTCGAACCAGGATAAAATCTTGGTGTTTGCGTTGCGACTTTCTCTTATCTTTCAAATACTAGTATTGCTTGTAATTTTTATTTTTGCTGTGTTCATCTCATTTATTTCATTACAAGCTTAATTAATTGTGTTAATTACGTACAAATTGAGGTAACTTTCATTTTAGACTTAGAAAACTTTTAGAAGGGTTTACGCGAAATTTTTTATTATTTTGTATACAACACTATTCAACCACCCCTTCTAGTGTTGTCTGTCATCCACATGATCCCACACTCATGTCCTCTTTTCTAACCGAATTCCCAACTGTCGGTGAGGTTTAAGGGGAAAACACAGGGATGGAGCCGCACTCATCATAACTGTTCAATGTTAAAGCTGGCTATGCGTCCCCTTGTCAAAAGGTAGCACGTGCCTCCCCTGACGGCACTGCAAGTTCTATATGCTTTGGATGGGCCTGATGATAACGACATGCAGAGGGCGCATGCCGGCCATGTGAGGTCGCCGTGTGTTGTGGCATGGATCGACTGAGCAGGCAAGCGCTCTAGCCTCGGCTGGGATGTGCTGAGGTCGGTCGGGGCCAACCTCCCAGGCCGGGTCAGGAGGTCTTTGATGATGTGCCCCCACCCAACAGGCTGGGCTAGGCCAACCATTTGGGGGCCAAAGTGAAATTTGGTATCTACAAATAACATAGAAGATATTAACATACAGAAATGCCTTTCTAATGACTTTTTTATATTGTTTGTGATATGACTTAAGGGACGCTATTTTCACTTTCATTTTCCATAAATTTCTTTTAAAATGATCCTCATGTGAGCTTATGAGTAATTAAAACCAAGCTCTTGTCATTTTTTGATTATATTTTGATTATTTATGGATATAATTTACTCTTAGAAATTAATATTTGGAAAGGGTTAAGATTAGAGTCATGATTAGGGACGATGGTTTTAGTTATGCAAGAGATGTGGTAAGGACTTGGGCGGAACTACCATCAAGGGTGTGTGGGACCATGCCCGCACAAAATTTTGAAAAGTATATATATACCTATGAATTGTAGTATATTTATGTGTGTATGTGTGCACGTATATATGTATACTAGTCATAACCCGTGCCCGCAGGCACGGATCATTTACGATTTTCCCCGCGGAACAATAAATTAGCGTAAAACTATTTAGTGGTACGAGCACCTTCGTCATGGGTGTCTTCGCGCGGAACAACAAATTCGGCGCAGGTTCCTTCAGTGTGGAACAACAAATTCGGCGTCTAACAACAAATTTGGCATTCACGCCTTCGGCGCGGAACAACAAATTAGCGGAAAAAAATTCACAGGCGCCTTTGACACGGGCGCCTTCGCCTCCATTTACTTAATAGATCATGCTTCTACACAATTGTTTTACGTTAAATTTTTTATTTTGTTTAATTTAATAGATCATGCTTCCACACAATTTTTCCCAATGCACTTTTAGTTTCAAAGTTTATGTTTCCAAGGCATTTTCCCCTCCAAATTTAATCTCCACAATTCTTCCCAATGCACTTCTAATTTCAAAGTTTAGATTCTCAAATCACTTCCCCCCTAAATTTAATCTCCACTATCTTTCCCAAGACACTTCTAATTTCAAAGTTTTGGTTCCCAAGACACTTTTTCCATCAAAATTTTCACAAAATCCAATCTTAACCGTTGATTCACCAAGATCAAATCTCAACCAGTCTTTATCTTGTCCTAGTCAGCCCTAGTATTCAAAAAACGTTGTGAAATGTATAATAGATGTATTAGGCCTCCACTATAAATATATTTGTATTGGGATCCCACCTGTTTCGGGGTGTTTTCTCACCGTTGAATTGTTGACCGGAGGGCTGGAGGTCAACGTGGTCAAAGGGGGACACGTGGGACCTCCAGGATCGGTTAAAGGCATGTTCACTCGGTGAGAGATGCATGGATCCTTACGTCGGCTTGCCGAGGGGTAGCCTCGGCAAAGCAGTGGCCTCCTTAGGATGGGGGCGAGCGAGCTCGTGACTGAAGAAGCTCGGCTTTGGCTGGGAAAATGCTGAGGGGCAGCCTCGATGTCGATGGATCTGCTCGACCTGAATAGACGAGAAAGCTCGTCAGGGGGGGGTCGGACCTTGGTGCAGGGTTTACTGGGACCCTTAGGGCACAAAACTCTAGTCCAGTCCTAAGTCGGACGGAACATAGACAGAAATACAACGAAAAAATTTTATGTTAATCTAATTAACATGCAACCCTAAGGAACCAGACCCTATTAGCCAGGAACTCTGCCAACTTGGGGTGGATCTGACCACCCCAAGAGGGATCTAACTACTGCGAATAATTAAATGAAAAAGCTTAAACACATACCCAGAATCTCAGCCCTGGGGCAGGCGTGATGTTCCGCACCGTCTTCCGAGCTGCTCCCGTCCCACGCCGAGCCGCTCCTTGAACCGCTCCCCGAACTGCTCCTCGAACCGCTCCGCATCCCGAGGCGATCAATCCCATGTCACCGAGCCAACCACGCGCCGAAGAAAGTTTCACGCGAGTGAAACCTCCGCCTAGATTTCGGATCTGAATCCGAACTCCTTTGCGGCTTTGCTAGAGCCCTCAGGAGCAAGGCCGAAATTTATAGGGAGAGGAGAAATATTAATTTAGCTTAGATCCGAGCAAGCTCAAACATTTACGAGAGCCGCTCAGATCTAGAGCTTGGGACGAGTGATGAGGAAGGGGGAGGGCCTCAATTTATAGAGGCGGCTGACTCTCCCCTTTTCTCCACAACCGAGGTGGGACTATTAATTTGGGATTAATTAAATCAAGTTAGTTTGTCTTTCACAAAGGGCAAACTTCCTCGAATTTTAACTCCCTCACCGTTGAGCTTCAATGTTGGTACAACCTACCAAATCAAAGAGGGTTCAATGGTGAACGCGTAGGAAAAAACGGCTCGTCAATCCGAGTCTGTTTGACCCTTCAAACAAATGTCCAAAGTTAGCCAAAAGTCATGCTTCTCTTAGAAACATAGCCGTCAAGAAAATCCCAGGTTTCAAAAAACCCTAACCAGAAAATTTGGGCTTGGTGGGCCTCTATTTTCGCTGGTTTCAGCCCAACAGTTTGGGCTGACTTGTTTTGGCTATAACTTGTGCATTTGGACTCCGTTTTTGACGCGGTTTGAACCTGCGTTTAGAGCGGGACGATCCCGTCATCTAGGTAACCTTTTCAACGTGTTTATTTAATTAAATATAGTATTAAACTATTTAAGACACATTTAATCTCTTTTGCATCATATGCAAATTAGTCCCTATCTAGGCTTAAATTTTCGTTTGCATCAAATACAAATGATCCGAGGGAATATTCCTCTACACTTGGTTCCGACCAAGTCTCCTCTGATGCCTAAGTCAGAACGGATCTGAAGGATGCTCGGTGGGATCTTTATGGCTCACTGGGAGGCCGATACGCGAGTCCTCGGGCCGAGCTGTGGAGAGGAAATGTAAAGTGGAAGACAAGGTCGTGTGAATGGAATACCTCTGTGTTTCGGTATCCATGAAGTGGTCCTTCTATGTGTTTTACCTCGAGTCCCTTTATAGGAGTCTTTCCACGTCCGCGCCTCCTCAACGACCCCCACTTCTGCCCCCATGATCCACCCTTTTGACGGTGTCTTCGGGGGTCATGAAGGTGGGAGTAATGGAACCCCTTAATGGTGATTAAGGGGGCGCACTCTAAGGGGAGCTATTAGCTCCTTCTGACGTGGGCTGATGGGGGCGTCTGTGTCGGTCGAGGCCGACCCGACTTCAGTCTTCATGGGGGCCTTATTGCTCGGCCTGCTCTCCTTTAAGGCCGCCTCCTTGAGACGTGGGCCTAGGGCCTTCGATCTTGGCCCATCCCAGAATGGGCATATCAATTGCCCTCATCGCTCGGGCCGTTCGGATTCTGCCGGTTCGGTTCGGGTGATGTGACTTATGTGGATTTTGACGGGTGCATCAGTCGAGGCATCGTTATTAAATGGAAGCCATCATGGCGCTGCTATTCTGAAATTCTCCTACCCCAGGAGCAGGATTCGACGCACCATGCCTCGCGGGATGTCGACGCGTGTGCTCAGGTGGACGGCCTGTGATGGAGCGGGGGCCTCGGGGGAGTGGTATAAAGGGAAGCGGTGGATGAGTGGATGAAGGTTCCGCTTCTTCATCCCTGTCTTCCTCTTCTTCATCCCCCAGCTCTTTCTAACGCCGTGTCATGTGTCCCCCATTATCCTCTTCTTCCTTTAGTACTGGTCGGGTAGCCGCTGCCGATCTCCTCGCCCTACCCTGATGGTCGGTCTCGGAGATCCGCCGCCATGGGGGCGATCTCTCCAAGGTGCCTTCTGAGGTGTTGGCGTGGCCATCGGTGGTTTGTGCTACTTCAATCGGGAAAATGCGTTCCAGTTATCTTCTCCCCACATGCTCTGCCCGGGCCCCTGTGAAAGATGGGAGGGTCTGCTTCCCGGGCCATTGTGAAGTCGGGGTGAATGAAAGAGCTTCCGGTTCGGGCTGTTGTTCCCTCTCCACCCTTTTATCACCGTGCTCCTGAGGGCCCATGGTCTTGCCCTGTGTTAATTTTGACCCAATGCCATCGGGTCTATCGTGGGTTCATCGTGCTCTGCATGCTTCATGGGATAGAGCCAACCCTTCGCCTCTTCGCACAATTCTTTCGCATGAGCCACCACAAATCGGGTGCCTGGATATACATCAGTGCCCAACCAAAGAAGAGCTTGGTGATGGGGCTGCCATCTTCCCTGAAGCGCTGGAAGGGGGGTTTATCTTTGTGGGCCTCCCTTCAGAGGTTGATTTTCCGGTCCGATGGGAGGAAGTGAGCTTGTAACCCTCGAGTTGGGGGAACTCACCGACGTAGAGGCCAAGGCGGTTAACACCTTGTTGGATGTTCCTATAGCTGACCGAAGGATCGATGTCCTCTTCTCGAATCACGCCATGAGGTTGACCGTGTGGTCCATCGGTAAGTCTCCTCGGAACCCTTCGTTCAGAGTGTTTGTCAAGCGGAACGATCTTGAGTAGGGTCGTCTCTCCGACTTGTCCTGTCTTTGCAGATAGGTTCGGCCAGGGTTCTTCTCAGCCTTCTATTCCGGCCTCCGTGCCCAATCCCAACCCGCGGAGAGGGGATCATGTCTTGGAGGTTCGAAAGAAACCAGGTGCCGGATCTTTCGAAGCTGGCGTGAAGCGAGTGAGGGAGCAGTTGCCCCATGTCCAGGGAGGGGCGGGCAAAAGAAAGCTCGAGTCCGTGTTGCGGTCAGGGGCACCCCCCCTGATGCTTCTGTCCAGTCTCCTCAGGAGAGGGACAAGTGGCCCTGGGGCGGGATCTCTTCATCTCGCTCGAGGCCGCTTTCGAAAGATAACGAGCGGTTCTTAGGCATGTTCAGGTCAGCCGAGGACGATCTTCTGCGGTCCGAGGATGGGTTGCTCTGCCCTCATTTTTCGGTGGGGCTGAAGGAGTCCGTATTCTCTAAATGTGGGGTCGCGGCACGGCTAACTGAGAATTGTTCCTTGCCCCGGGATCGATTCGTGTTGGATGGGGTGAAGGGAAACTGACTCACGGCCTTTGTGATACAGGCTGGATAGTTGGTAGAACTTTTGTACGGCAACGCTCCTTGCTTTCTGTGGGAGCCTCTAACCTTTCCTTTTCCTTTGACACAGTTGTCCTCGGTCGGCCTTTCAATGAGGTGTCAATTTGTGGCACTCGCAGACACAGGAGCTGGCAGTGACCAGAGGTCGGTAGCCGAGGAGGGTGTCGACGAAGCGGCTCAGGATGCCGAGGTCCATGTCATGTCGTTGGAGACCAGAATGGTCGAGCTCTCATCTGACCTGGAGAGGTCGGACACAGAGAGGACGTTGGTGCTAGCCGAGAGGTTGAAGGCCGATGAACGGATTGCCGAGCTAGAGAAGGGCGTCAAGGCCCGAGCGGTCGAGGGTTCGGCCGAGGAGGCTAACGTCACGGAGCTAGAAAGTCTCCTTGGGGTGGTGGAAGAGCGGGAGCGAGCACTCTTGGCCATGCTCGATATAGTCTCTTGAGATGGTGAGATAGAATAGGCAGAGCACCATCGACAGGTTGCCGTACTCGAGGCCCAGATCAAGGAGCTGGAAGCGGTATATCTCTGGCGCATTGCCAAAGAGGCTGTGGTGAGTATGCTACGTCCTTCGTCGCTGGGACGATGTACGAGGCGTTTGAGAGGGGGTTTGCCCGCTGTCTGTCCGAGGTCCAGCGGAGGTTCTCGCATTCCAGGGTTCGGTTTGAGGAGCTACGGATGGATTCTGATGGTGAGGAGGAGGCCGGGGCTGACCATCCCGAGGTTACTGATCAGCCGAATGGTGCTCCCGCCGTTGCTCCGGCTGCACATGAAGAAGGAGTGGCTTAGCCCACCAACCCCCCTTTGTTTTGTCGCTTTATGTATGATTTTCCGGCCTTCTGCCGTGCCTCTGTAATGTACATGCATGTATTTGACCAAACTGTCTCCTGAAAAAGGTTTATTTCTTTCGCATGTAATGGTATGCCCCCTCCCGTAATCTCGGCCGGGATGCTTAGAGCGGACGTGTTTAGGGGAATCAGGTTGCCCTTACTAACGACTGGTCAACTAGGCTGATGCCCAAGGGATCGTTTCCCGGTTCATAGTTGAACGGACGTTCAGTCCGCCAAGGGTTGCCCTTGGATTCCGGTCCAAACTGGTGATCGTCTTGCTGGAGGACATGCCTCCAGCCTTACGGTCGATCGGGTGAACGGCCTGCTGGAGGAGTCGCCCCAGCCTTACGGTCGGTCGGGTCGGTCGGCCGTCTGGGGGAGCTACCCCAGGCTTACGGTCGATCGATTGACTAACCTGCTGGGGGAGCTTCCCCCAGCCTTATGGTTGATCAGGTAACCGGCCTGCTGGGGGAGCTGCCCCAGCCTTACGGTCGATTGGGTCGGTCGGTCGGCCAGTCGGAGGAGCTACCTCTGGGCTTACGGTCGATCGATCGACCAACCAGCTGGGGGAGTTGGCCCCAGCCTTATGGTTGATCAGGTAACCGGCCTGCTGGGGGAGTTGCCCCAGCCTTTTGGTCGATCGATAGATCGGCCTGCTGGAGAAGTTACCCCTGGCCTTATGGTCGATCGATTGATCGGTCTGGTGGGGGAGTTTCTCCTGGCCTTATGGTCGATCGATTGATCGGCCTGCTGGGGGAGTTACCCCCAGCCTTACGATCGATCGCTTGGTCGGCCTGCTGGGAGAGTTGCCCCTAGCTTTACGGTCGGTTCGCAGGTTAGTCAGCGGAGGGTTTATCCCTCGGCCTCATGGTCGAGTGGTGACTTGCCCACTGGGGTTGTCCCCTGCCGGGCCTGAAGAACGACTGATGCCAGAAAGGGCTTTTCTTTATTCACAGTCGTTTTTTGGTACATTTGGTTTTAGGGTTGGGGGGTTGGTGTTGCTTACACTCACTGGTAATATTTACGGAGGTGCTCTGCGTTCCAGGTGTGTGTCAACGTCTTCCCTCCTAGGGTAGAGAGCCGGTATGTAGCAGGGCCGAGGACCTCTGTGACCTTATAGGGCCCTTCCCATTTAGCAGGAAGCTTTCCCTTGCGGGCGATATCCGGTTTAAAGATCGCTTTCATGAGGACCAGATCCCCTGGGTGAAAACTTCTTCCTTTAACCCGGGAGTTGTAGTAGCGGGCCACCCAGTGTTTTTGTCGAACGATCGAGGCCAGGGTCTGGTTCTTCCGTTCGTCCACGAGCTCTAAGTTGAACTCCAGGCCTTTCGAGTTTCTCTCTTCGTCAAAGTGTCTGAGGCAGAGGGATTCCTCGACCACCTCGATGGGCACAACCGCTTCGGTGCCATAATCGAGCATGAAGGGAGTCTCCCCCGTAGCTTCCTTATGGGTCGTTCGATATGACCAGAGTATCCCGGGAAGTTCCTCTAGCCATTTCCCCTCTGCCTCTGTCACTTTCTTACACAGTGGCTCGATGATACACCTGTTTGCGGCTTCGGCCATCCCGTTGGTTTGGAGGTGTGCCATGGAGACAAACATGAGCTTGATTTTCCACTGACTGTAGAAATCCCTGAATCCCGTGGAATCGAACTGTTTCTCATTGTCAGTGACGATGGATCGATGGATCCCAAACCTGGAGATGATGGAGTTCCATACGAAGTCTTTCGCTTTCTTCCAGGTGATGGTTGCCACTGGCTCGGCCTCGATCCACTTGGGGAAGTAATCCTCAGCCATGATCAGGTGCTTCCTCTGTCCCCTCCTGGAGGTGAAAGTCCCAAGGATGTCCAGACCCCATTTGGCGAATGGGATGTGGCTAATTATCGGGACTAGGGGCAAAATGAGCCCGACCCGACCCGAACCCGGCATCCTTAACCGGGTATGGGTAAGGGCCAATACGGGTCAAGTAGGAAACGGGTTGACCCGACCCGATTTGGATAAAATCCGGGTCGGGTATAAGTTTGGCATGTAACCCGGATGACCCGAATTCGACCCGGTTTACTTTCTCCCTATTTATAAAAATTTATATAATAAATTAAATACATAGTTGCAATGTGAGTTGTGCTTATACGATTTGAATTATTGTCCTCTTCTTTAAGATGTCTTAGATTCAATTCCCTTTACAAACAACTTTTTTGTTAATTTTATTACTTTCGTTAATAAAATGGTAACGTTAATTATACTTCCTTGCTATCATCAGTGCGATTTAAGCGACGAGCTACTAGAAATTATGCAACGCTTAATAAATTGTCGGTGGCTCTTAATAAATAGCTGGATATCGAAAAAGGAGCAGTAGTGTATAAGTCAAATCTTAACCCGACGGGTTAACCCGAACCCGACCCGGATTCAATCCGGGTCGGGTTAGGGTTTACCCCTATCCGGGTCGGGTCAAATTTGACCCGACCCGAACCCGAACCCACCCGACCCGTTTGCCACCCCTCTGATTCGGGATGAGGTCCGACGGGGAGACGAGCCGAGTCTTGCAAACAGTTGGCATTCTGTACATTTCTGGACGTGCTCCGTCGAGTCTTTGACCAAGGTCGGCCAGTAGTAGCCTTGTCTCAAGATCTTCATGTCCACCATCCTGCCCCCGTAGTGATTCCTACAGATCCCTTCGTGGACCTCCCGGAGGACATAATCGGCCTCCTGCGATCCGAGGCACTTGAGGTAGGGGAGGATATCAGTCTTTGTCCAATGCCTTCTGTACAGGATCCCTTTATGGAGCACGTACCGGAGGGCCTTCCGCTCCAGTGCGTGACGTTCATCCTGGTCCTCCGTGACTTCTCCCATGGATAGGTACCGCACGATCGGATCCATCTAGGTGGGCTCTGCGTTGATGACCATTAGCTCTCTCACCTCCATACTGGGGGTTCAAAAGTGCTCAACATAGATGGCGCAACCAAATTCCTTAAGAGAAGAGGAAGCTAGCTTGGAGAGGGCGTCTACGCAGGCGTTCTCTAATCGCGGTAGGTGGAGGGTCTCGACGTGTTTGAACCTGGAAAGCTCGGCCCTGGCCGAGGTCAGGTAGCGTTGCATCATCTCCTCCCAAGCCTCGTATTCCCCTTGCAGCTGGTTGATGTTGAGTTTGGAGTCACTAAGGAGGCACACGGAGTCTGCTCCCAGGGCCCGAGCTAGCTTTAGGCCATTAATTGCGGCCTCGTTCTCGGCCACGTTATTGGTGGCCAGGAACTCGAACTGGAGTGCATACTCGACGATGTGTCCCTCGGGGGTCCGGATGATGATGTCGGCCTCGCTCCCTGCCCAAGTCAACGAGCCATCCACGTGGACTACCCACGCATCTTTGCCCCTGGTTGATCGGTAAGAACGACGTCAGCCAAAAGGAAAGACAAAGGTTGAGGCATTATTATGTTTGGGTCTCCGTCCTCGGGGGGTGTTCCTCTGTTGATGGTGCATTCAGCGATAAAGTCCTCCAACGCATGTCCCTTGATGGCAGTCCGTGGTTTGTACTGGAGGTCGAACTCGCTCAGCTCTACTCCCCAATTCAGCATCTTCTCCATCCGATCGAACCTCTTGAGGTTTCGCTCAAGCTGGAAATCAGTTAAGACCAGGATCATGTGGGCTTGAAAGTAGGGGTGGAGTCGACGTGCCGAAAGCATGAGGGCATAGGTAAGTTTCTCCATGGGACTGTATTAGCCCTTTGCATCCCTCAGGATTCGACTTGTATAGTACACAGGCCTTTGCACCCCATCATCTTCTCTGAACAGCACCGAACTCACTGCTTCTCCGGTGCTGGCTAGGTAGAGGCTCAGAGGCTCCCCCTCCCTTGGCTTGGAGAGGAGTGGGGGGGCTGCAGAGGTATTCCTTCAGCTCAGCGAATGCCCGGGTGCAGTTCTTGTCCCATTCTATAGCTTTCCTTTTTCGATGGGTGCGACGAGGGCCTTCCACAGGGTCCTAAAGAAGGGGAGGGATCTCTCAGCAGATTTGGATAGGAAGTGCCCCAGGACAGCGATCTGCCCGTTCAGCCTCTGCATCTCTTTGATCGTCGTCGGCTCCCTCATGTTGACCAGGGCCTCGATCTTATCGGGATTGGCTTCGATGCCGCGGTTGGTGATCATGAAGCCCAGGAATTTTTCAGAACTCACCCCAAATGTGCATTTAGTGGGATTGAGCCAGATGTTATGTCTTTGCAGTTGCTCAAAAGTCTCGCGAAGGTCGGCAATATGGTCGGTGGGGTCCCTAGACTTGACCAGCATGTCGTCCACGTAGACCTCGAGGTTTCTCCCTATCTGGGAGTCGAAAACCCGGTTGACCATCCTTTGGTAGGTTGCCCCCGCATTCTTTAAGCCGAAGGGCTTCTTCATGTAGCAGTAGGTCACCTGATCGGTGATGAATGCGGTCTGCTCTTCGTCCTCCGGTCCATCTGGACCTGGTTGTACCCGGAGTAAGCGTCCATGAAGCTGAGCATCTCGTAACATGAGGCGTTGTCCATGAGATGGTCGATGCGAGGTAGCGGGTAACTATCTTTGGGGCAGGCCTTGTTGAGATTGGTGAAGTCAACGCACATTCACCATTTGCCGCTAGACTTTTTCACCATCACGACGTTGGCAAGCCACTTCAGGTACCAGACCTCCCGGATGAAGCCCGTGTCAAGAAGACGCCCCACTTCTTTGCAGGCAGCCCTCATCTTTTCGCCGCCCAGGTTCCTCTTCTTCTGTCGGACTGGCGTGAAGTTGGGATCGACGTGTTGCTGGTGGGTGATCGCCTGGGGGTCCATGCCCAGCATGTCATCGGGCGACCAGGAGAAGACGTCCAGGTTGGCCTCCAAACAACCGATCAGCTTGCTCCTCAGGATTGGGTCGAGCTCTGACCCAATAGAAAGGAACCTACCACCCACATCCGTGACGGGAATGAGTTTCGGCTCTTCTACGGGCGCGGGCCTCGTGTCGCTCCGGCCGTATCTCAGGTCAAGATGGTACATCGGGTTACAGTCCTGATGTGTCCATATTTTCTACTATTTTTATACCATCATTTCATTGAATCCCATGCTATTTTCGCATCCAAATCCCACATTTTACTACGATATTGCATTTCTGACGATATATTCGAGTTTCGTAGTGTTTTATGAGTTTTCAGGGATTTTGGAGCGATTTGGGACCCCACTTGGGTATGGACACATCCGACATGCCCGTGAGCTCACTGGTGGAGCCCTGTAGGAGTTCACCACACTTTTGGGGCCATTGGAGGAGAAGAGAGAGAGTAGAGGAGAGAGAGGAGCCCTCAGCAGCTGTTGGAGATTTTTTCCAAGACTGCTTGGTCGAGCAGTCCAGTTGCTCGGACCGAGCAGCTTCAATTGAAGGAATGGAGCAGATACGGTCTGGCTCGGGCCGAGCAGTTCATCTTCTCGGTCGAGCAGCGTCGAAATTCCAAAGCTCAAGCAAAGAAGCGACATGGCCCGAGCAACTCTTCAGTGACCGAGTTAATCCCTGCTCGGACCGAGCAATGGTAACTCGGTCCGGGTAGGCAGAGCGACGATTTTGAGGATTTTCGACTCCCTGTAGTGCTCGGTCGAGCAGCTCATCTACTCGGGCCGAGCCATCGAACGAGCAACGCATTGCTCGACTGAGTCACCTACTCGGTCGGTAATCCCAAGGCTATTTTTGGAAGATTTTCTGAATCTGCCAAGGGCGCGATTGTGGGCACTTAAAGCTCACGGAGCTGGCGACTGATGATGGGGTGATTCATTCTGAGCTACAGACGTTCTTTTGGAGAGAAGATTAGGCAATTTTTTGTATGAGTTTTTGAGATTAAAACTTCTGATACTTTTAGATCGAAATTTAGATATTTATATTTTGGTTCTCAATTGCGTTGCGTATTGGAATCTGGATTTTTCTGGATCTATTGTTTGTCTATTCTCTTCGTCTCTCGCTGTAAGTTTTTATCTTCATTTTATTGATCTGCAATGATGTGTTCGTATTTAAAAATTGCATCTTTATCCGTTAACAGTACCATGAGTGAGTAGATCTTTCTAGGGCTGATGGGTTAGCCCTAGGATCCTATGGGGAAAACGTAAATCTGGATCCCTACGTTGAATTAGGGATTTAGGGAAGTATTTCGGTCAATCCTACCGAATCCCTAGATAACCTGTACTGAGATCATGCCCACGGTCTGTGTAATTGATGTGCTTAAGGGGTATCTCTGGCATTCGAATAGGGAAATCAGTGAATCTAACCAAGGCTCGTGATCATGCCCGGCTCGTGCCTTAAGGGGATCCATCGACGAACTATATCGCTATGTTGATGGCTACTGACATTGTGTCAATGAGAGCCACCGAAATACCCCGCAATTCTAACCCACGAGAGTGGTACGAATTGGGGGCTTAATCCCCTAGCCCTAATGCAACGTAAGAGTCCTGTTTTAACGTCGACCTCTTACGATCTTAGTGGTGATCCCTAATGCCCTAGTCCCTTTTATTAGTAAAACAACAACATCACCCCAAACAAATGTTTCACCCCGATAGCTATCTCACTTCGAGATTTAGAAATAAACTGAGACTCCATTTACACTATCACCGTCCCTGTGCGATTCGACATCATTTATACTATAACTCGACACCGCCGCTTGCGGATTGAGCCCGGAATTGAAGCCTAGGAGCCATACCATGCCTATCGATCGTGACATCGCCAGGTGGAACCTAGGTGTTGGTTTTGGGTGCGTCAAGTTTATGGCGCCGTTGCCGGGGACGGCAATAGTGTTTGCCTCAGTTTATTTTTTTTATTTGTGAAGTTTAACAGCACTCTGATCATTTCTCACCTTTCCATCGTTTTTATTCTTTTTATTTATTTCGGTGCTACTGACGGTATTTACTTCCGAGGGAGATATCGAAGTTGAGTTCCATCTCTCTCAACGTGCGAGATATCGAAGC
>JAULAV010002326.1:0-56094 GCA_030789695.1 Scilla litardierei
GCTATCGCCGTCGCGCCCCTGTGTCTGGAAGTGTATGGTCGCGTCATTTCAGGTGAGGTTGTTTGACGTGGGCAGTTTCTCGAGTTCCCACAGACGGCGCCAGATGTTTCGGGGTGTTTTCTCACTGTTGAATTGTTGACCGGAGGGCTGGAGGTCAACGTGGTCAAAGGGGGGCAGGTGGGACCTCCGAGATCGGTTAAAGGCACGTCCACTCGGTGAGGGACGCACGGATCCTTGCGTCGACTTGCCGAGGGGTAGCCTCGGCAAAGCATCCGCCTCATTGGGATGGGGGCGAGCGAGCTCGTGATTGAAGACGCTCGGCTTCGGCTGGAAAGATGCTGAGGGGCAGCCACATCGTCGCTGAATCTGCTCGACCTGGATAGACGAGAAAGCTCGTCAGGGGGGTCGGACCTTGGTTCCGACCAAGTCTCCTCCGATGCCAAAGTCAGAACTGATCTGAAGGATGCTCGGTGGGATCGGTGTAGCTCATGGGGATGCCGATACGCTAGTCCTCGGGCAGAGCTATGGAGAGGAAATATAAAGTGGAAGACAAAGTCGTGTGAATGGAATACCTCTGCGTTTTGGTATCCAGGAAGTAGTCCTTCTATACGTTGTACCTTGAGTCCCTTTATAGAAGTCTTCCCACGTCCACGCCTCCCCAACGTCCCCCACTTCCGCCCCCATGATCCGTCCCTTTGACGACGTCTTCGGGGGTCATGAAGGTGGACATAATGTGGCCCCTTAATGGTTATTAAGGGGGGGGGCGCACTCTAAGGGGAGCGGTTAGCACCTGCTGACTTGGCTGATGAGAGCGTCTGCGTCGGTCCAGGCCGACCCGACTTTCAGTCTTCGTGGGGGGCATCGTTGCCTGGCCCGCTCTCCTTTAGGGCCGCCTCCTTGAGACGTGGGCCTAGGGCCGTTCGATCTTGGCCCATCCCAGAATCGTCGTATCACCACCAAACCAAATGTCTGATTCCACCACCAGGTATATATGGATAAATGTGAGAGAAGACGGTAAGCGGTGAACATAATGGATTATGAGGAAGAAATGGGGCAACTAGTGAAGTAGTGAATGAATTATGGTTTAGATAAGGTCATGAATCATTTCAGGGTAAAATTGATTATGAGAAGGAGACGGAAGAAGAAAAGACGGTTGTAAGGATGTGGCGGAGGTAGTGTGTAGGATTGTGATGAATCATACGTTGAGAAGAAAAAGAAAATGGGAAAGCAGAAGATGACATGGGAGGAGGTTAGGTTTATAAGAAGAGATGGAATATCTACACCTCAAAATGAGGTGTACGAATGTGACTTTTAGCTAAAGATGGAAAAAAAAAAACCTGTGTCACTTCTTTTCCTCTCTCGTACAGTTTTTTTGCTAAAAACAAATATCACACCCTAGACCTCATTTTGGAGTATAGATAGTCCATCTCTATAAGAATATAGTCATATGGCTCACAAATATATGTAGTCAGGCAAAACATGTAAATATCTTTCTTTTACCTTTCTGTCCGACACTGTGTATTATATGCTCACAAATAAGGCAAGTGATTTGATCGGTGAGATCATACACCATTATTGAGCAATAGGCTGTAAGATTTTCATGGTGGCTATTGGCCTTAGCTTACGAAGTCCAGGGTTGGCCTCACGTCGCATCAGACCCTCCACAGCCCTGTGACCGACAGGCATGCAGGACCCATCCATATTCTTTCTGTCTTTTTTAAAAAATCATAATGTAATATTTCATCCAATAAGATTTCAACCCTGAAACCACTTGGGTTAGGCTCCGTATGCGTATAAGGGGGTAATTAAGAAATAAGATGAAGCTCACCGATCATACTGAAGATTTTGCGCTTCTAAATGAATTGTCGCACGCTAAACCCACTCCCAAGTACAAGCAGGAGTCAATGAATTAGAGGCGAACTGTATGCACCTCAAAAATGAGGTGCATACAATGATTAACTTCTTTTTTTTGAAAAAAAACAAGAGAGAAGACTTGAAAAGGCCAAATGAGTTGATATTTTTACCATAAATAAAATCTAATCATTGTCTGCACCTCAGTTTTGAGGTGCAGATAGTCTTGCTCATGAATTATAATCGTATAAAATTGTTCAAGAAATTGCTGCGGCGATTGGTGAGCAGAGTAGATGCTTTTCAATCCCCTCATTCATGCCAAGGGATGCCAGTCAAATCCAACCCATGAATTCGTACCGTATTTATGTGCAGCGACTTTTACATGAGTTTGGGGTCACTAGAATAAATTAGCTCTAGTTTGGGATTACATGAGTTTGGGGAGAGAGCAGCGAAAGAGTTTGTGCTGTGAGCTGAACACGCAGTTAACAGTAAAAGAAAAAAAGTCCATGTTCTTCCCGCAAACGAAAGAATCTTCCTCCGGTTCGACTGAACCGGGATGTCCCCGAAACACGACATCCCATCAAAAAAAAAACGGCCTGATTCGGAAATCAGTGGCGTCAGTATGGATCGTGACAATACTACGGATTTTACGGGAGAATATGTATTTATTTATTTTTTAAATCCACCCAGTTTGCACTCTTTTTTTCCAAATCAAATAGAGAATTGTTATTTGCACCCGTATGAGTAAGATTGCATATACATTTCTGTGCCAATTTTAACTTATAATGAAAAATTAATAAAATTGATGTGATAGAGAGTTTATAAAATTTCCAATTTTAGGATTAAAAAAATCAATGCACTCCTACTTATAGAGGTGCAGATAGCAGTGGTCATCAAATATGGGGCCCGCTTCAGGATGCATCAAATTCAAGGTTGGTTCAAATAACGAGGGATGTTAGGAGAGGATCGGTCGTGTTAGGAGAGGATCAAATATGGGGCCCGCCTCAGAACTTCTTTCAAGGCGGCTACCCTCTCTAATGGCGTGGTGGTGCAGGGCTCTACGGTGGCGGATCCGCGTGGCGTCGGGGTTAGGAGAGGATCGGCGAGTACCCAGCGCAAGGCGGCGGATGATTTGGGCGTTGGCGCACTGCTCCAAGATCTGGGCCTTTGCCTGTGGATGAGGGCTGGAAAACTGTTACTAGGAGGCGCAACTACTTGCCATCTGCTAGGGAGGGGAATTATCGGTCAAGTCGAGCTCCTTCTAGGGTTCCTATTGGGGGTTCCAATTTGGGCTCTTTCCGCGGACGGGGAGGCTTGAGATCTGCGAAGGATGTTTCGGCGGCAATCGCTCCTGTAGGGGGCAAGGTGTTTGACGTAATGCCAAGGAAGAGCTCTGTGGCATTCTCTTTTGATCAATTGGCTCCAAAGCGCAGTTGGTCCGACATTTGCAGTACAAAGCGAACCTACGGCAATGCCATTGGCATGACTTTTGTGCCTCCAAAGATTCGCCAGGATGGCTCCTGCGTTGCCTGTGTTCCAGACTCTCTCTTGGCTAAGGGATCTGAGTACTGGAAAACCACTTTGGTTGGCTACGTTCTGGGTGATGCCCCTTTGTTTAGCCAGATGCAGTCGTGGGTGGAGCGGTTATGGAATCCCAGTAAGAGAGTGCAATTATTCAGCAAGGAAAACGGTTTTTTCTACTTCCGCTTTGAGTCTGGTGAGGAATGTGAGAGGATCCTTCACGGTGGTCCATGGATGTTTGATGGACGATTAGTAGTGCTCAAACATTGGTCTCCTTCCCTCCGACATGATCGTGACATCCTCACTTCTGCCCCCATTTGGGTGCAACTGCATGGGGTCCCCGTTAACATGTGGAATATGGACATCCTGAACATCCTTGCTTCTGTTGTAGGGAAGCCTTTATGTCTTGATCGTGCGACAGCAAGGTTGGAAAGAATAACTTATGCTAGATGCTTGATTGAGATCGATGCTACTAAGGAGCTACCTAAGCAAATTGAGGTTGACCTTGATGATGGCTCAATTATGCCTATTGAGACCATCTTTGAAGCTGAACCCCCCCCCCCCCCCCCCCCCCCCCCGCTGTAATAGATGTCTGTGCTTTGGCCACTCTATATTACAGTGCCCTTTTCAAGATAAAGGAAAGAGGATTGATATTCCTAATCTTTCGACTCATAAGGATTCTTGCATTTCATCTATCCCAATCGCTGGCCCTTCTAAAATTCCGGTGCAACCAATCCCTGCAGGTGTGATGCTCCAGTCACATGATCAGCAACCATTGTCACTTGATCAGCAGCCAATAGTGGCTGCGATCCCTGCGACTAACACTGTGAAGACAGGTCCTCCCATTGAAGGTAATGTCTCCCCACATCGGAATAACCTTCTATGCCTGTTAACTTCCCTCAAGTTTATTCACAATCTCCGGCATAAATGTAACCCTGCGGGGGCTGTACCTGCATTGGAATTGAATCCGGCCATCAACAAATTGGCTCAGGATGAATATGTTGCCGACAAGGAGCCTGTCCTTATTGATAATGTAGCCTGCCCACCAGAGAGGCTGGATCCAATTGTATCTTCCTCTACTCAGCTTGACAATATTCCTGATGCCTGCAACCTGCCCAATGAACCGATATATGATAATCCAGAGTGGGCAGCTGAACTCAGGGATTTATTGAAGGCTGGCAGCGAATCTACCAATCAGCGAAAGCAAAGCTCTTCTCTCTCGGGTACTGCAACCCGTAGAAGCAACAGGCTGAAGTAGGAGAGGTTATCTTTAATCCCCTTCACTTATTATAACATCTTTTTATGACTATGTTAATATGGAATATACGAGGTTTGAACAACTCTGTGAGGCGTAGGGATCTCCGTGATAGGATTAAACATCTTGATCCTACAATTTTAGTTCTGTTAGAGACTAAATTAAATGCTACTATTGTCAACTCCAAATCTTGCTTCCCTAAGCAATGGATTTCTATTCATAATTTCCACCAACATAGAGGAGGTCGAATCCTTATTGGATATGACCCGAATGTGTGGCAGTTGACAGTTATTTCTGATTCAATGCAGCATATCACTGTTCAATGTATTAATAGGGGGGACTGAAGTTTTATTTTACTTCGGTTTATGGTAGTAACCAATTTATTGAAAGGAAGTTACTATGGGAGCATCTCAAGAATGATGCAGCTCTCATAGGGAGAGAGGCTTGGAGTGTGGGAGGTGACTTCAATTGTATTCTCTATGCTAAAGATAAAATCGGTGGCCGCAGGGTGGTTCCCTGCAATCTCATTGATTTCAATACTTGCCTTTCTGACTGTGGCCTTCAGGATCTCAAAAGTACCGGGAATAGAATGAGCTGGTGCAATAAACGTTTGGGTCATCGACGTATTGCAGGACAGCTAGACAGGGTGCTGATTAATGATGTGTGGCTTGGCTTGCTCCCTGACTCTTTTTTCACCTATTTGGATCCACAAACCAGTGATCACTCTCCTATGTTTATCAAGTTGCATCCTCTGGTAATATCTGGTCCCAAGCCATTTAAATTTTACAATCATTGGATAAATTTGCCAGGTTATCAGCAAGTAATTGACTCTACTTGGAGTTATAACACTCGTGGGACTCGTATGTTCCGCCTTATCAGTAAATTACGGAGAACCAAATCGGAACTGAGAAGCTGGGCTAAGGAGCTGCAGGCAGCTAACACTATTTCTCAGTGTCGTTCCCAGCTTGAATCTGTGAGGAATTTGAATAATTTACACTCCTCTTTGGAGCTTCAGGAAAGAGAGAGAAAATTAGCTGCTGATCTGGCCACACATTTGGGTTTGGAAGAGGAAATGTACCGTCAAAGAAGCAGGCAGGATTGGCTTGATCTGGGTGATAAAAATACTAGATTCTTTTACAATGCTATGAAATCAAGGCAGGGACGAAATAACCTATGTCATCTAGTGGATGCCAATGGAGTTCATTGCAAAACCTATGAGGAAATCAAAGCTGAGGCTGTTTCATTCTATGGAAACCTCTACAAACAAAGTAGCTACTGGAATGTCTTCCCTAATCTTGTTCCCAAGAAAAAGATAAAATGTCAGACTGCCTTATGGGTTGAAAGAAGTGTCACTGCTGAGGAGGTCAAAGATGTGGTTTTCCAAATTGGTGCTTCCAAAGCACCTGGGCCAGATGGGTTTAATGGGTTCTTTTTCCAACATAATTGGAATCTGATTAGGGCTGATGTGATAGGGGCAGTGCAATCATTCTTCAATTCTGGTTCCTTATTGAAGCAGGCAAATCACACAGTTTTAACTCTGGTCCCTAAAGGTTCTAATGCCACAGCAATGGGAGATTACAGGCCTATCGCTTGCTGTAATGTGCTCTACAAGATCATTAGCAAGATTCTATGCAACAGGCTCCAATGCTTCATTCATGACCTTGTCTCTCCCAATCAATCTGCTTTCCTCCAGGGGAGACTGATTTCTGACTGTGCACTCCTTGCCCATGAACAAATACGTGATTTCAGCAATCCGATGGGCGCCAGAACATGCCTAAAACTTGATCTCAGAAAGGCCTTTGACGGTGTGAACAGAGAGTTCGTGTATTTCATTCTACATCAGATGGGTTTTGGAAGCAAGTTCATTGGTTGGATAAGGGAATGTATCTCCACCCCCACCTACTCTGTCATGGTGAATGGCTCTCCAGTTGGTTTTTTTGGAGGGAATAGAGGGCTGCGACAAGGTGACCCTCTTTCTCCATATCGTTTTGTCATCATTATGGAGTGCTTCACCCTTCTGCTTGCTAAGGCAATCGCTAGAGGAAGCATTCAACCTATAAAAAGGGTTGGAGCAATTTCTCACCTTCTTTTTGCAGATGACTTATTGGTCTTTTGTCGTGCCAACCAAAGATATTTTAATGGTCTTAAGATCCTTCTTGAGGATTTTCGAAATTTCACAGGACTGGATATTAACTGGGATAAAAGCATAGCTATGTTTAGTAAGGGTGTGAGGAACCCTGGAGATTTGTCAGACTTTTTGGGAGCTAAGCAGGCAAACACGATCACCACTTATTTGGGTCTTCCATTGTCTTCCAAGTACCCAAAAGCACATATGTATAACCGGTTAATTGATAGATGCAGGAAACGACTGAGTGGCTGGACTTCTTCATCATTATCTCTTGCTGGCCGCATTGAACTGGTGAGAACTGTAGTTTATGGCATGATAAATTTTTGGATCCAGGTGTATAGATTCCCTACTTCTGTGCTCCGTACTCTCACATCTATATGCAGGAAGTTTATCTAGGGAAATTCTAAGGCTTGGGCCTGGAATGACTCCTGCAGGCCCAAGGAGGAGGGAGGGGTTGGATTAAGACTACTGTCTGATCTGAATCTGGCTTCAGGAATCAAGCTTACTTGGAAATTACTACAATCTAAAGGGCTATGGGCGGATTTCATGCGCAGGAAATATAAGGACTCGACCCGCTTTTTTGAGGCGGGGAAAGCGCCTACACAATCTGGTACTTGGAAGTTTCTACTTCATTGCAGACATCTTTCCCAGGGTATAATCAAAAGAAAGGTAGGAGATGGTTTAGATACTCTCTTTTGGCATGATAATTGGCTACCGTGTGGCCCCCTCAAAAATATATATAATATCCCTGATGGTGCAAGCGGTAAGCGAGTCGCTGATTATTGGAATGGTACTCATTGGGTTGATAATCAGGATATTAGATTGCTCCATACCATTTTAATGCAACACTCTCTACATTCGGCAGCAGACACCTAGGAATGGATGGGTGGCCCAGCATGCAATTTCAGGGAGGCATGGAATTCGGTGCGCATGAAATCAACTACATTTCCATTTTACAAACTAGTGTGGTACAATAACTTTATCCCAAAATATTCCATACCTCTCTTGAGAGCATTGAGTAACAAGCTTAGCACAAAGGATCGTCTGGAGAAGTGGTGCTCCCTTCCATCAAATAATTGTGAGCTCTGCACTGCGGATCAGCCTGAGACAATTGAGCACGTGTTCTTCGACTGTACATATTCAAATTATGTGTTGCAAAGGTCCCTATTGAAGATTAACTGTGTAAGGCCGGCTGTGTCATCTATTACTGACATCGGCTCCTATTTCATATTGAAATTCGGGAAAAAGGGATCTCTTCATAGGCTTGGAAAAACTGTCTTTGGAGCAATGGTCTGGCATCTATGGCGTGAACGCAACAGGCGAGTGTTTGAAAAAAAAGAAGAAATCCAAAGTCGTCCTTTTTGATGAGATGGCTGAAGATGTCCGCATCATTTTAAGGAATATAGGTTATGTGGATGAGGATGTCGCATCTGCCTTTGATAACTGGGATATTCGGGATACTGGTTGATTTAATATTGTATTTCATTTCTTTGAGATGTTTGGGTACGTGTTAATGATGTATCTCTTGGTTCTGCGCATGAATTTTAGACTTTTTGATATATGGTGACGACGCTTGTGCCCTCTCCCCTATTCATTTAGTCTGGCATTCTACGCCCAGGCCAAATTGTAATTTTCTGTTCATATTAATATATTGCTAGCTTACCTTGCAAAAAAAACGAGGGATGTTATTATACCATTCGTTTGGTAGGTTGAAGGTAGGCTTCTCCTTGCTTTATGGCATGTTCTTTTGCTAGAAAGTGGAAGAGAAAGTGATATTTTACCACTATTCAATCACTGTAGGCCCAAGTTCTCGGCCAACTTTCTCAATGGAAGATATGTTGCTAGAAAATTGAGACGGAATTCTACGCTGACGTGTAACCCAAAATTGAGAATCCTCGGGCATTTTGTATTCTCTGCAAAACACGCAGATTGCAGTGGAATCCATCCCAAAGGTGGGTCCCACCCTCTCACGCGGCCAATCAGGGGCTGTTTTTGAATTTTTAATTTTTTCTTCGTTTCCGCTAGGGCTGTTGACGAACGAGCTTAAACAAGCTTGAACATGGAGCTTGGTTTTGTTCATGAACAAAATTCATGTTCAAGCTATGTTCGTTTACTAACCGAGCTCTAAATACCTGTTCAAGCTTGTTCGTTAAGCTTGCCGAACGAACGTAGACGAACATAAATAAACATTTACCTAGCTTGTTCACGAGTAGTTAATCGAACTTTCTGTTCGTTAACAAGACTTATCGAGCTTGTTCGTGAATATGTTTAGGAACATGTTCGTGAGCACATAGTCAATCTTGTTCATGAACAGATTTTTAATCAAACAAACGAATGTCAATTTTTTAATCAGGAATAATACTATTTAAACATAATTACCAATGAATAAATCAATTAAATTATAAAAGGATTAAATATTTGCAGGACAAAAACAAATAAATCCAGCATAATAGCTACATAAATCCCATTACAAGCATCCATTTCAAGTATAGTAAAAAAATAATATTTGTCAAAATTTACTACTTACGGTACATGTTCGTTCATGAACGCTTAACGAGCTTGTTCATGAACATCACTTAACGAGCTTGTTTACGAACACTTAACGAGCTTGTTCATGAACATAAATGAACGAACACAATTATGTTCAAGTTCTATTCGTTTACTAACCGAGCTCTAAAAATCTGTTCAAGCTTGTTCATTAAGCTTCCTGAACGAACGTAAACGAACATGTATCGCGCTTGTTCACGAGTAGTTCGTAGAACGTTCTGTTCGTCAATAGCCCCAGTTTCCGCGTCAATTTGCTGGCCCCTGCTATTTTCACATAGCATTGATTAGGATATATTAATAATTAAATATTTTAATAATTAATTATTTTAGTGTTAAGTAATTATTTTAGTTTTAAAAATAATAAATTGAATTTGAGTGGGCCCTACACCACTTTCTTTATCAACTTTTCAAACAACATTCTCAACCAAAAGAACATATGAAAGTTTAGTGGACCCCACAAAAAATTCTCAACTCCACTTTCCATCCAACTTTCCAACAAAGAAACACACTACACTAATTTTCTCTCTCCCAAGATTCCACACCCCAACAACTTTCCACAAACCACATTCTTGCAAAAGAACAAGCCCTTATGATTCGTCTTCCCAAATTAAGAGGTGAGTATTTTAATTAGTCTGACTGTTTTGACCACGTAAACAATAGATTTCAAATGTGTTACATGGTATGATAACATAACGTATCCTTTCTCATTGGGGTGATGGGTAGGATGTGTTGGACCAACCCAGCTAATGGTGCGCATGTTGTGGATATGGGTTGGACCTGCCCTGACCTGTTACGAGCTATAGGTCGGATTATGTTGCCTCAACTCGTGAAACAAAGCGACATTGGTCCAAACTGGCCGTCGATCCCAACCCATGTGGGTCGGGTTGGGTCACGGGCCAACCCGTACTATTTTTTCATGTTTTTAATTTTAAAATTTGTAAATATTTATTAATAGCGGAAAATTAATAACAAAAAAATTATCTTAAAAATATTAATAACATAAAACTTAACTTACTAAATGTTAAGGCCAAAAATGCCCGAAACAATCAAGATGCTGATGTGGATCCTTTCTTGCTGAGTTGGAGCCTTGTTAGTCAGTTGAATGAGAGCCTAGGTTGGAAGAACCAGTGTCATTGGTAGATGGTAGTTGACTTGTGGTGCTTGCTCGACCCTCGAATGGATCGAGCCTCGATCAATGTTGAGAAGCTTAGGCACATCCTTCACACTGGATCAAGACTCGATGATCTGTACCACAAGGTAGCGTCAAGGGGGTCGGATCTGGGTCCCGACCCAAATCACCTCCGATACTTAAATTAGAATGGGACTTAAGAGAGGGAGGGAGCTTAGAGAAGCTGAAATCGACCCATGGAGGCTCGTCTAAGGTCTGGCGTCGCAAGCTCTTTTATCGAAGAAACTAGGATAGAATATGTAATCTCAGAGTATCAGATTTCGTACCTCCCTTATTCTGTCCGTCTCCTCTGTATTTATAGACCTCCGGTGTCTCTTCAGTGATGTTGGAAGGATAACGGTCACCAATTATAGTGCTACGATCTTCCTCCTTTAATAAGAGTAACCGTCACACACGTCCCTGCTATTTATGAGCTCACCTTCAATCCCATGTTCAATTGGTGGGACTGCAACAGGCGATTGGTACGTGGGCTTTGACTGAGTTAGCTTTCGGCCTCTTTTGTGGGCTCCGTGGCCTTAGTCGCTCGCCGAATGAGCCCCCTCGAGTGCCGGCCCAATGACTGAACAATGGCCCCCGTTGTTCGACCTCAGACAGTTTGCATGTTGGGGTCAAATGACGTTACATCACATTAATGGTGCACGACAGTCTAGGAATTAATACTTAATGTTGCCAAAGAGCCCGCTTTGCTGATTTGGATGATTCGACGGTTCGAAATCCAAGATGCTAAGAGGCTCGGATCTTCGACACATATCTCATCATGTTGTGGTCGTCTAGTCTATATAAGACGGTTCCAGAGTGGAAGTTTGAAGTCATCGTCTTCATCGTTCTCAATTTAGATTATCTCCTTTCGAAAATGGCTTCGTCATCTGTCCATGTCTCTGGGAGGAGCTCGGCTTCCGTCATACAGAATAACAAGGATGGAGCCGTGGTGCCCGGCCTGATCACCGACCAAATATCCAAAGTTGGAGCCGCTCAAATACCCGAATTCCAGAGAAAATATGTCCGGCTCGATTACCAGATCTGGTTGCTGAGGAGGGATGAAAGGGTTCGACGTCCCGGCGATCGGGAGGTTGGGGTTTACGTCAAAGCCTTCCAACATAGGCTTTTATTCCCCCATGCATCCTTTCATGTGCTACGTACTGAGTATATTGAACCTTTCCTTTTGTGAGCTGATGCCAAATGCCATATGTGCATTAGTTGTTTTCATCGCTCTGTGCATGATGAAGAAAGTTGAACCATCGATGGGTTTGTTCAATAACTTCTTCTCGATTTCTCCCCTCAAGAATTCGGGTTGGTACATGATAATAGCTCGTCGAGGGAGGAAGCTATTTAACGATCTCCCTTCCTCGAATGCAAATTGGAAAGACGAGTTTGTATTCGTGGTCTTTCAAGGAGAGGCGAGCTTTTGCACTGGATGTGGTGTGCCTGACTTAGGTCTCGTCGAGGACAAGCCTCTGTCCGGAGCGGAGAAGGAAGTCACCGATGCACTGTTAAACCTGCCAGAGAATATTAGGATGATGAAATGGTTGTGGTCTGACTTGGTGCTGCGTCAGACCGTATGGACGAATGGTCGATCCAGTTCTACCCATCAACTGTTCGATCTTTGTTTCATGTCATAACATATTTTAGGCATGGTTGGTCTGGAGTACTATGTGGACCCTGCGTTGAGGGAGTGGGTCGAGGCTTCTGTCATAGAAGCTGAGGAGAGCATGTTATCTCCTCGAGTGTCCCATATGGAGGAAGGTGTGGCACAGACCTCAGAGGAATTGCCCATTGTCGCTGATGGGGCTCCTCAGCTGGCTCTTCTCCAAGAAAAAGGAAAAGCCCATGACCAAATTTGAGGTGGTTGCAGTCGAGGGAAAGAAAAAGAGGCGCCAACTTCGTCTAAGTGACTCGAAGCCGTCCGGGTCGACTAATGCCGTGGGTCAGCATGTGCCCTTGGATGTGAGCCAATTGCATGGTGAGGCTCAAATTGACGAGCATGAACATGGAGCTCTACTAGAGGGAGATTCAGGGGAAACCCGACCTCCTCCAGAGCTCCATCTGCATTAGGATTGCTGGCCTTGGGGGGGCCTGTTCCCTCCAGTGTCTCTGGCTGAGGATATTCCTAAAAAATTCAGATCGCTTTTGCTGGAGAGTCGATCGCCTCAAGCCCCATTTGATTGTCCTGTAAGGGGACCCTGCGGGGCTACACATACACTAGAGGGGGGTGAATAGTGTAATAGCAAGCAAAGTGCTTGATTAAAAGTTACTAAAATTAAAGCACAATAAGCAGCGGAAATTAAACAGAGTGCTCAACAACAACAATCGCAAACACACAGATTTACCATGGTTCCACAAACTTGGGCACATCCAGCCACACCAATATTCACTATATTCCCACAAAGAGAAGTGAATACAAATCCCACAAAGGGATACACTCCCACAAAGAGAGAGACCTCACCAAGAGGATTTGCCCTACACAAGGACCCAACCAACCCTACACGAGGGTCAAGACTCCCACCTAGAGAATCACCAACTCCCACTCAGGGAATTAGAGTTAGCCCTACACTAGGACACTAAACTCCCACTAAGAGAGTTACTCCCACAAAGAGAGTTATTCCCACAAAGAGAATAAAGACAAATTCCCACAAAGAGAATTAGAGTTACACAAAGGTGAAATGAAATAACACTTACCTATGCCTTGATATGATCTTACCAATGCGATGAAGAAGGCATACAAGTGAAAACTCAAGTGCTTGAGATGAGGCTTTGATTGCACTTGATGATCTATCTCTCTTCTAGGAATGCATCCTAACACTACTCACGTGAGTGTATGAAATGAAGAGAAGAAATATGTTCTCCAAGAAGAGGAATGAGATTGAAATCCCTTGGAGAAATTCCCTAGAGCTTAGATGCTATAGCATAAGAATGAAGCTCTAATTAGGGAATGTGGGAGGAGTGGCTTAGAGAAGAGATTAAATGATCCTCTATGAATTCCTAACCCTTTCAAGAGTTCTAAAAGAACTAAGCCAATCACAATAAAAAGGAAGCCAAGAAGAGCCTATAAAGACAGCCAAAAACCCAAAGGGAAGAAATCTGCAACTGCTAGATTTTGGCAGTTTACGGCAAGAACAGTCGACTGATGATCATTAGAGAGTCGACTGATCAACGGCTAGAAAATATCCCAACGGCTATAATCTGAGCCAGGACAGTCGACTGAAGAAGACAACACAGTCGATTGGAAACAAGACAAGCGCCTGTAAAACCTTCAGCATGCTACTGCTGCAGGGGATGGATCGAAAGAGAGAGCTGCACTCTTTCTCCAATTCTTCACACAGGCGACTGATGTTAATACTACAGTCGACTGTCAAATAGTCAGGCGACTGTACATTCTTCATCGGGCGTCTGAAGTATAAAATGGAGAAACACCAGAGAGATGCAGAGAATGCACTTACGCTATACAGGCGACTGATGACCAATCTCCAGGCGACTGTAAGAATACATGCAAATGTAAACTGATCGACAGACGACTGTGCATAAAGCTCAAGTTTGAGTCAATTGAAATGTTGACTTGAGCTGTGCATGTCAGGCGACTGTAGAAGGATCTACAGGCGACTGGAAATCACCCAGTCGACTGTGTTTCCTTCAGCAAGCGACTGACGGAAAGCCAGAGACTCCAAATAAGTCTTTGGACAGAGTGAACCTATTGGGTTGGATTCTATGATAATCCTAAGGATCACTAAGTTGGTTAAATGCATATGCATGAATGAGTAAACCATCTAACAAGGCATTACATTAATCCTAGACTCAAAAGAGAAAGAAAACAATAAAGTAAATTACATGGATTACAATGCTTTCCTTAGAGTCTAAGTCTTCAATCTTGATGCCTTGATGGCTCTCCATCATCTCCAATCTTTGGCACTCCTTAATGAGCTTCCCTTCATCAAGCTCCAAGCTTTGACAATGCTTCTCTAGATGTCCATCCATCATCATGCTCCAAGCTTTGGCTTCATTAGATGATCTTCATGGCTTCATCGAAGCTTGAGCACACCATCACTCTTGGAGGTCTTTAAGATATCCCTTGTAATATCCTCCAAGCCTTATGCTTTATCTCATCAACATATAATCATTAAGATAAACTGAGACTAAAACATAAGATTGATTAGCACACTAACATAATGTATTGATCATCATCAAAACAACGTTAGTCTTGAACTCAAGAACTAACATGTCCCACGGAGGAGATCCTTCAAATGGAATTTCCAATCAAGAGAAACGATTCTGCTCTTCTAGATTGCGGGACTGCCTCTCGGATTGAGGAAAACGTGACCCTTCCATGGGGTAGGGCCGTTCTGGAGAGGGTCGATTATGAGAGGCTCGCTTCAATTGCTATCCACGTGAATGTCCAGGTAACTATTACTCTATCCTTCATTATGGGTGATGCAAGTGTGGATGTTGATCATTGTGTCTTGTATGCGGGCTCTCGTGGCTAATGCTATGTTGCATCGACGCGCGTCAGTGGTGGCTAATCATAAAGTCACATTAGGTGGCCATTAAGAAGGCCATAGAGAAATCTCAGGCAGAGTTGGATAGACTGGAGCTTCTGTGTAAACTGAGATGATCACGGGTGCTTGAGCTTGAGCACGAGTTAAGTGAGTCCCATAAGAAGGAAGCCATCCAAGCCGCATCGAGAGAGAGAGAGCGAAAAAAATACTATTGGAGGAGAAGGCCAAATGGGAAGTCCGGGAGAACGAGCTCCTCGCCTGACTTGTCGATAGCTTTCGGGGAGTTGGCGTAGAGGCCATAGCAGAGAGGCGGTCCAGGAATACAAGAATTCATTGTTCGATTTTGACGAAATGTATACGCAGGTCTATAAACGATGTCGATTGGAGGTAAAGGATCGATTCCCTGGTATCGTCGCTGAGATTGACCAGATCCCCATGCTAGGTCATCGACGACGGTGATTCAAGTCAAGGCACTGAGGGGGCCACTTCTACTGGCGACATGGTCATCACGACAGGTGATGATGCGGATGCGGGTGCTCCAGGGGATCAAGAGCATGTTGCTGGGCTTGAGGGATACCAAGGGCATCTCGACTAGTTACAAAATCTTGATGCTCTTCTTATCCCGCCAGAATTTTCAAATGTATGGGGGGTGATTGCCATATAAACGAGGACAATTTTGTACTGTAGTGTAAATGCCAGAAAAGTTAACTTATATCTCTTTGTTTGTCGTCGCTCATACAGGTGCTCGTAATGCCTGATGGCCCCTTTTGCGGGTTAAACCCTTGCTCAAGATGGTTGGGGTATGTCATTGAACCATGTCCAAATTAGATCACATCGTTCAGTGTCAAGGGGTGGTCCCCTCGACTTACGTCTGGCGACATGAGAGAGTCGTTTAATGGCAAGGGGGTGCCCCCTCAGCTTACGTCTGAAGACATGATAGGGTCGTTCGGTGGCGAGGGGGTGGCCTCCTCGACTTACGTCTGACGACACGAGAGGGTTGTTTAGGGATGAGGGGGTGGCCCCTTCGACTTACATCTGACGACATGATAGGGTTGTTCAGTAGCGAGGGGGTGGCACCTCGACTTACTTCTGACGACATGATAGGGTCGTTCAGTAGCGAGGGGGTGGCCCCTCGACTTACTTCTGACGACATGATAGGGTCGTTCAGCGGTAAGGGAATGGCCCCCTCGACTTACGGCTGACAACATGAGAGGGGTCGTTTAGCGGCAAGGGGGTGACCCCTTCGACTTATGTCTAACGACATGATAGTGTTGTTTAGAAGCGATGGTGTGGCCCCCTCAATTTACGGCTGCCGATACAAGAGGGTCACGCGGCGAGGGGGTGGCCGCTTCGACTTACGTTTGACGACATGATATGGACGTTCAGTGGCGAGGGGATGACCCCTTCGACTAACGGCTGACGACAAGAGAGGGTCGTTCAGTGGCAAGGGGTGGCCCGTTCGACTTACGTCTGACGACATGATAGGGTTGTTTAGCAACGAGAGGGTGGTCCCTTCGACTTACGTCTGACGAAAAGAGAGGTTCATTCAGTGGCAAGGAGGTGGCCCCTCGACTTATGTCTGACGACACAAGAGGGTCATTCACTGGCGAGGGGGTGGCCCCTTCAACTTACGCCTGACGACATGATAGGGTCGTTCAGTGGCGAGGGAGTGGCCCCTTCGACTTACGTCTGACGACATGATAAGGCCGTTCAGAGGCAAGGGGTGGCCCCCTCAACTTACGACTGACGACACAAGAGTGTCATTCAACGGCGAGGGGTGGCCCTTCGACTTTTGTCTGACAACATGATATGGTCATTCAATGGCGAGGGGATGGCCCCATCGACTTACGACTGACGACACGAGAGGGTCATTCAACGACGAGGGGGGTGGCCCCTTCGACTTACGACTGACGACATGATAGGGTTGTTCAATGGCAAGGGGGTGGCCCCTTTGACTTATGTCTGACGACAAGAGAGTGTCGTTAAGTGGTGAGGGGGTGGCCCCCTCGACTCAAGGCTGACTGATTCGAAGTGAAAAGTGTATACTTATACCCCCTAACTACCCCCATTTTGTGCTAAGAATTATACTTTATCTTGCTCTTTTTGGGTATATTTTCACTTCATGCCATTTTTAGAGCTTAATTAACACCAATCTTAGTGAACCCACAACCCATACTCCTCGCCTTGCTATCCTAAATCCTCATTTGGTTCAATCAATTGGCACCGTTGCCGGGGACAATGGTTTCTATTATTAGCATTTTTGATTGATTTTGAAAGTTTTAGTGTGATACTTCTATCTCTTAGTGTTGTGTCTTTCCATTTTATTTATTTTCCTCTTATTGAGTCTTTTGGTTGTTTATTCTCATTTTCTTGAAAAAAATTTACAACAAAATGGCATCTTCTTCAGACTTTTCCGACATTGATTTGGAGGATATTCCACTTCCACCATTCTTTTATGGTTCGGAGTGGGAAAATCCTTATTTACATTTGAAAAAGTTTGAGGATTGGATATTTTCATGTCATGGTGGGAAAATTTTTGATGATTGCATATACTTTTGATTTTTTCCCTCTTTTTTACAAGATGATGCTAGATTGTGGTTTGATTCGTTGTCTCTCGACTCACATTTTACTTGGTTGTCATTTCAGGCTGAATTTCTCCAAGTATTTTTGCCTATTTTCTTGGAGCAGGTACATGGGCGGCAGGCCATGGAGCAGCATATAGCGAGCTTTGCCCAAGCTGAATGGGAGGCCTACCATCAAGCTTGGCATAGATTCACTGATTTGGTGCTTGCGTGCCCATACCTGAGCTTTCACGAGGATCATCTCCTGCAGATCTTCTACACATGATTATCGCCATCTGGACAAGATTTCATGCAGATGAGCTGCGGTGGGGAGTTCTTTGATTATTCGACCAAGGATTCATGAGGGACTTGGCAGAGTATGAGGATACGGTCCAGCAGGTCCAGGACCAGCTTGAGGAGCCAGCTGAGGGCTCGTTCCAATGCGACCCTATGGAATACCAAGAGAAACCTGTGAAGAGGGTGCATTGGGGCCAAGTAGAGGAATTTAAGTATATACATTTGGATGAGCCAGAGGAGATGGATGATGGAGTGCGTGTCGACCGTGTTGATGACACGATGAATTTTTATGTTTATGGTGATGTTGTGGTAGATGCATGTGAAGGCACGAGCGATATGGATGATATTAGAGAGCCTGAGTTATGTTTCCCGTCTACTACATCCACCCATTTTGAGGTGTACGAGTGCATGGGACGGACTGCTGAGAGAGTTTTCTTTGACAATGATGAGGATGATTTTTGCGAGGGAGTGAGTTTACAGACCATGACGGAGCCCGAGCCAGACTTTCCTCCTACTTCAGTGCAGCAGGTCATATACCCTTCACCTCAGGATATGCACCCGACCATCATTCATGGAGATTTTCAGGATACATTTCATAGTCTGGGAAGGTCTGTGGAGCCTACACTTTCTGATAGCGAGGATGATTACGAGATGGTCTACATTGAGCCTGAGCCGTCGTCTCCTCCAGATTCTCATCTGCAGTCGCTTCCCCTCCTCTTGAGCCAGAGTATCATGCAACACCTAGCGCCAGTATTCAGGGAAGTCCCCACCAGCTCATGCCTTGCATTTCTGAACCCAAATTTTCACTTTCATATACATTTGCTTCAGATTGTCGTCCATTACATTTACATACTTTTATTTGTTTTGACGACCCGTTTTGGAATGCTTTTGCAGGGCATGAGGACATGACTTGGATTGATGCATCTCGTCTCCCACATGACACATATTACCCCAAGGGGACGCTGGGAGTTGCGTTGCTGGAATCCAAGTAGACCGGTGGAGGCCTAGCTCCAAAGCAGCTGGCAGAGGAGCGTAAGGATATGATCGATCAGTTGCCACCAACGTTATACATCCGAGATCCGCCTTTTGCTAAGGTGTATTCTTTCCTTTACGTAGTGTAAATAAATAAAATAAAAAGTTAGTTAGTTTGCTTTTGCATGTTTGCTTTTGTATGCTTTTCTTTTCTTTTCTAGGATCTTTTGCTGAGATCTAATACTCTCCTAACATTGAGGACAATGTTTATTTTAAGTTGGGTGGAGAGTGTTGGAATCTTTAGGATTGTTAAGATTTTGATGTTAGCCTAAATTTTTTTTTGAAATAACTCCATTTTGCCCTCATCCCATGAACTTCATTGCATATCATATTTAGCCACCTTGTCCATACGTCGCTTTTGTCCTTAGTCCCTACATGCTTAATGACATGCAATTTTTTGGATTATCATTTTGGTATCAAATTCATAAATGTTTGATTGGCATGATTTAATTCTTTTCCAATTTGGATTCATATGCGCATATGCCATGTATGGAACTACATTATATGTCGTGATATCTCTTTGAAATAATTTGCGGAATAGTTTGGTGTAAGTGATTGCACGATTTGGGATGAAATGTTAGTTTTTGATTGGATTGGGTGTGGCCAATTGTGTATGCTTTGTTTTCTTCTTAGGAGTGGGTGGATGAATTGCTTGCTTATGTTGAGAATGAAAAAGAGAGCGTTAATATAAGCAAATGGTTTTTCTAATCAAATCGAGTAGCCGGTGCCCCACGACACATTGGGGAGGACACCAAAGATGAGATTTATGGGATCATTCCATCCCTTTGCATATATAGCTTTATCGCGTATATACAAAAGGGGGCGGTGTTTGCATTTCAAAGCGTTATCGCGTGAATGCAAAACATAAACATCCAAAAAAACAAAAATAAGAATGAAAAAGAAAAGAAAAGAAAAATGAATGAATAATTGAAAGAATAAACAACATTAGTGATGCAATCTCATCTCCCACCACTTAGAAGGAAATTTCTTTTGTTTGGCCATTTCCTTGAAAATTGAAAACCATGATATTGTGATATTTCCCAACCTATGAGATACGGTGCTTATTACTTCACTTTTCTTGGAATTGGATTAAGGAGAATTTCATTTGTTGTTTACTTTCATACATTGGGTATATTGGCTTTGAAATCATTTGGAAATATCATTTGGGGTATGCCATGAGGATATCTTATAGTTGGTGCATGTTTTCACTTGAATCCGAATTTATCGCAAATTTTGCTAGTGACTAGCAAAAAGCTAGTCGGGGGTGTGATTCGGAGTGAAAAGTGTATACTTATACCCCCTAATTACCCCCATTTTGTGCTAAGAATTATACTTAATCTTGCTCTTTTTGGGTATATTTTCACTTCATGTCATTTTAGAACTTAATTAACACCAATCTTAGTGAACCCACAACCCATACTCCTCGTCATGCTATCCTAAATCCTCATTTGGTTCAATCACTAACGACACGAGAGGGTCGTTCAGCAGCGAGGGGGTGGCCCCTTCGAATTACGTCTGACGACAAGATAGGATGGTTCAGTGGCGAGGGGGTTGCCCCTTCGACTTACGTCAGACGAAATGATAGGGTTATTCAGCGGCGAGGGGGTGGTCTGATTATGACTGAATATTGCATATCCTAACATCATAAGCATATCCTCTTATGCATATAATCCATGGAATCAATCTCTCTTAAGTACATTTACGTTAATTCATCATTTGTTAGCATATGATTTTATTTTGGCACAATTTCACTTTCCAAAGCATTATAAATGTCTTCTATATTTTTAGTGAGTTTTTCTGGATTTTTCAGTTGTCCATAAGGGGACTAAATCAACTCAAGAAGAGGAGTGCTAGCAAGCGCCTGTAGAAGGAATGACAGGTGCCTTGGCAACCAAACAGGCGACTGCCCGGATAACAGCAGTCGCCTGCCTTAGAAGAGCTGGAGCTGGAGAAAGTGAAGTGCAATAACGGTCGCCAACAAGAGGATTGACAGTCAACTGGATATTTTACAGTCGCCCGCCATTTTCGCAGCAGTCGCCTGATTTCCTGGATGCCTGAGAGAGCTAAAAGAGCCAACTTACTGTTAATTTAACACTTCTACAGCAGGTGCCTGAAGCACAAAAAACAGTCACATGCGGATCACACAGGGCGATTGTAATATTCAAGACAGACTCCTGCCTTCATTTGGATGCTACGCTACCTACCTACCAGGCGACTGTTTGACCAATGACAGTCGCCTATCATCAGGCGACTGGCGTTTGTTCAGCAGTCAACTGATCATGGGTTTTCGACCAAATTCTGGGTTGCAAAAAATGGGGTTTTCTTAACCCGATTTCTCTCTAGTCACTGTGGGCCGTTGGATGACATTTTAGATGGATGGGATGCAACCCCTAGGGGGTATAAAAATCTACTATTCAGATGTAATAAACATAGATCTTAATCTTTTACTATTTTTAGGTCTTCTTCTTCTTTAAGAAGGAGGTTAGGGTTTTGGAGAGTTTTGAGTTTCTTGATCTCGTTTTTTCTGTTGCTAAGATTGATTGATGATTGAGGAAGCTAGTATTTGGTGACAAATCTCCAACCCTCTTACTATTATACATTTGCTTTCATTTCTTGTATTGAATTATGTCTATTTCTATGAATGCTTATTCTATTCTTGATATGTTGGCTAAATTCATTGTGTGGGTGTTTTTGATTGATGTAGGATGTTTTGATTGCCTTACTAATGTTAATTTTCAGCATCCTTTGTTAATCCATGTTGTTAGGTGAAATAAGCTTAAGATTAGTTGGATTTGATACTATCCATGGAGGAGCCGAAGAACGGTGGTGCTTCGTAATTGTTGTACCTATGTAACCAATGGGTATTGCATATCTTGAAATGAATGCAAAACACTTCAATCCATATTTCATAGTTTAGAAGTTTAATTCATCCAAGAACCCAAATTGTTAATTGGGTTGTAACCCGTTTATCGTATCGTGTATTACCCGAAAGGGGCCGCGGAATGGTGATTGTGTGATGCGCAACAGAACATATATGCATTACCCCCACATACCTTGAAATGGATGTGCGAGTGATTCTTGAGCTTTAAATTAGGTGAAGAACCCAATTAGCAATTACCTTTGGTGAACCCCATATGTGCTTAATTGATTTATTTCCCGAGCCTCATACCTTGAAATGGATGAGTGATCAAGTTATCATGGAATTAACATTTAGCAGAGCAATTGAGTAATCCTACTGAGGGTATTTAGATAAATCATCAACACCACCACACACTCTCTCCCTTGCATCCAAATCTTAGGACATTACCATAACTCGAGGGTATTTAGATAAATCATCTACTCAAACAATCATTCACCCTCAAAGGGCGGTTAGAACCCTCAACCATTCTTTACAAGCTCTGACTATTTGCGTGAATTTGCAGATTAGTTTCGTCTCTGTGGATACGATCCCGTGCTCACCGGGTATATTATTTGCCGACCTCATACACTTGCGAGTATCACCTTTTAGGTCCAGTCATGGTCCCTTCGACTTACGTCTGACGACAAGAGAGGGTCGTTCAGTGGTAAGGGGATAGCCCCTCGACTTACAGCTGACGACATGAGAGGGTCGTTCAGTCGCGAGGGGGTGGCCCCTTTGACTTACGTCTGACATCAAGAGAGGGTCGTTTAGTGGCAAGGGGGAGGCCCCCTTGACTTACGTTTGACGACATAAGAGAGTTGTTCAGTGACGAGGGGGTGGCCCCCTCGACTTACGACTGACGACGTGAGAGGGTCGTTCTGTGGCGAGGGGGTGGCCCTCTCGACTTATGGCTGATGACTCGAGAGGGTTGTTCAGTGGTGATGGGGTGGCCCCCTCGACTTACGTCTGACGACAGGAGAGGGTCCTTCAGCGACCAGGGGATGGCCCCTTCGAGTTACGTCTAACGACAGAGGGGATCGTTCAGTGGTGGGGGAGACCCCCTTGATGACACGAGGGGGTCGTTCAGTAGCGAGGGGGAGACCCCTTCGACTTACATCTTACGACACGATGAGGTCGTTCAGTGGCGAGGGGGTGGCCCTTTTGACTTATGTCTGACAACATGATAGGGTCATTCAGTAGCGAGGGCGTGGCCCTTCGACTTACGGCTGACGACACGAGAGGGTCGTTCAGTGGCGAGGGGGTGACTCCTCGACTTACGGCTAACGCCTGTTTAAAGTCACATAAGTTTTCAATAAGGTGGCCCATCTAGATTTTCCTAAGGATCAGATCCTTGTAATGAGTGGCTTGATGGGGGTAATTCTCACAAAATTCATAAATGCTCTATCGAAGAAGGTTTGTTTCGAAAAGGAAGCAGAATTGTATTTGATGAAAAACATGTTTAACAAAGAAAGAAAAAAGTGTACCTGCATTTTTGATTCTCACTGGGGATCACTTTCTTTCCACGCTTTTTTTATCTTGAGCTTAGAAGCTCGCTAATCGACCATCTTAGTGATAGGCGAGCCTGTTGTCTTTCCTTTTTGCTTCGAGGGCCCTTCTTTGTTTAGTTGGTCGTTGATTGGGTTCTTGGGGTGCCTACGCTTGACTAGTGCGTCGATTTCTTTCTTGAGTGTCCGGCAGTCACCGGTATCATGCCTATAATCATTGTGGTACTTGCAAAATTTGAGATCATCCCTTTTTTCATATTTTCCCTTCTTGGCAGATTCTTGAACCAGTTACTCTCGCTAAGTATAAGATAGGACCTCTGCCTTGGGTGCGTTTGGCCTTGCATAAGCTGGGTGCTCCTTGCATTGAGGGCTCGTCTCCCTCTGTCTCTTATCCTGAGATTCCTGGCGAGGGGTTCCCTGGGATTGCTTTTTCTCGTCTGGTGTCTCCACGACGGGCATAAGTGCCTTTTAAAGAAGTTTCAGTCGGCTCTTCCGCTTCTTCAAAGATGATGAACCGATCTGTTATATTGAACAGCTTCACGAGGTTGTCAGCTGGAAACTGGTGGATGGCCCTCTGCAAATGCTTGTTCAGCACAGCTTGAGTAAAATTTGCGATGACAGTCACATCTGGTGTGTCCTTTACCTCGAGCGTTTCATCGTTGAACCGCTAGACGAGGGCTCAGATTGGCTCTTTATCCTTCTACTTGAACGTGAAGAAGTGGGAGGACTTTCTGTTGGGACGCTGACCTATGAAAAATTGCCTGTAAAACAAATCGGCCAATTGGTTGAATGACCCGACACAGTTGTCAGGTAATCCATTGTACGACCCCTCCATTGTATTAATTAGGGCAGTGTGAAAAGCTCGGCAGTGGTATGGCTCATCGGCTCCAAAAGCAGCATCACGTTTTGGTATTTGCAGGTGTGCACCCATGGATCGCCTTTGCCATCACACGTCGGCAAGGCGGAGAGCTTGAACTTTGTGAGAAAAGGAGCAGAAGTGTTTTTTTCCTTCAACGGGGTTCACCGAATTACGGAATGGGTAAGTTGGAATTACCCACCCCCGCCTTGTAGGTAGCTCCCGAGGATCGGTTAGGAATTTTTTCCACCTCTTACCTCATATTTCCACTTGCAAAATCGAGAGGGTGATGGCCTGGAGTGACCCCATTTATTACCTGATCCAGGATGCTGCGAGTCACGCATCTATAGTTGGAGGGACTGGGTCCTCCCTGAAAACCGAAGGCATAGTTATCATTCCCTATTTTGCCATTATGGTGAGATGTGGGTGTTGTATTGAGTGGTGCATTCTCTTGTCGATCCACTCTCAGATTTTTTTGGATCCCTAAGCTTGGCAACATCCCTCGTCAGTGTCGGAGTTGGATTTGGAGGCAGTAGTTGCTTATTTGCAAGTGGCGAGCCTCCCATGCTTTGACGCACTAGAGTCTCCAATACGGTGATACGCTTGTCAACCCGCTCTGCAAATCGGTCGATTGCTCCTGGGACACCTTAGATACCTTGGTTGTCCTTTTGGGTCCTTTCGATGAGAATGTAGAATCCGAGGCATCCTCTACTTGGATGTTGTTCGCATTCTGATTCTCGTTTGGACCTGGGTTTGGTCCGATGTTGCTGGGTCCAGCCAACATAGCTTGTTAATTGCTCTTGGATGTCGAACTGATGAACATGTTTCCCACAGATGGTGTTGTTAAGGCCAAAAATGACTGAGACAGTTGTCAAGCTGACGTAGAATACTCCTCGTACTAAGTCGTAGCCTCATCAGTGAGTGAGGTGGGACCCTAGGTTGGTAGAACCGGGGTCGGATGATGGTTGTTGGTTGAGATGCAATGTTCGATCAACCCACGATCAGCTTGTACATCGACGGATCGAGGCTGGGAAGCTCGATAACGACCTTCACAAGAGATTGAGCCTCGAAGACATACACTACAGAGGAATGTCATGGGGGGCAGATCTAGGTCCTGACCCAACTCCCCTCCGATGCTTAAGTTAGTATGTGAACTTAAGGAAGAGAGGGAGCTTGGAGCAGCTAAGATCAACCCACGGAGGTTCATCTCAGATGTGACGTCGTAAGCTTTATAATGTAAGAAATATCGGTTGAATGAGTAGAGTCTATGTCTTAGATCTCGTACCTTGAAAATTGGAACCCCTTTACCTTTGTCCTTTTGGGTATTTATAGGCAGCTCCCTATTGATTGCGTGTAACCGTCCTTTCATTGATTTGGGTACGATCTTCTCGAGATTTGAGATAATGGATGCCTATTTATTCGGACCCACTAACTTTTCCCTGAATATCAACGCAAACCTAACGGTCGAACGAGCTGTTCACTTGACTCGGTAATACTCCGCTTTGAGCGATATGTATCGTGTTATGGGTGCCAAATGGGTCACGTATGTGGATACTCCAGCATGATCTGTACCCGTGCAATAATAATGGCCCCATCATTCGTGCCTAAGAAATTGTGTTAATTGAGACTGCATGATGTGTAATATTCTTAAATACGCACAGCTTTCAAAATATTTGATTTGATTTATGCCGCCAAAACACTTTTGTCTTTGAATCAATCTCTGCTGCTTCTTGAGGCAGTCTTCGGACACGTGTCGTTCATCGATCGTTAGTCGGTTGAACTCTTTCATATAAAAGAAGAGTGTGGGACGGGAAAAGATTTTTCTGTTCCGCCTTCTTCCTTGTTTCGAAAGCTTGAATCCGCCATCGCCTACTTCAGAGATTGCTTGTTATTCCTAAGGTACTTTCTCCTGATTAACATTGACTCTTCTTTAGATCCCTTAGGTATGTTTACCCCAGTTATAATAAAGGAGCCGTCCTACGAGGAGCTCATGGCGCGTCTTTGACCCCCTCCATGCGAGGAAGTTCTTAGAAAAGGGAAAGGGGGTTGGATCGAACCAGACCTTCCCATTCATCGGAGGGATTCGAGGTTGAAGGTTCTCAGAGTTATCTTAGAGATGGTCCCTGAGTTTTCCCTTGATCTGATCGCAGAGGTCTGGCGAGGTTATCTCTGCCATCCTTTTAGGATTAGGGTGCCCAATTCGGATGGGAGAGTGTGTTTTCTGATCGCTCCGGAATGTAACCCAAAAGTGCGACCGTGTAGTTTTACCGCAAGCGCACGGTGTAGCGGCGAGCGGGTTATCGAACACAGGGAGGACGAATGAAAGTGCTTGCTCTGAACAACCTGGCTATTAAGAACGGAAAAGAGAGAATTTGCCTTTGGCGATCCTGTCACAATCGTCAGACAAAGTACGAAGATATCAAATCAAATAAAGACGCCTAGGGAATGGGGAATTCCCGCCACTCACCGTATTTCGTCAATGTGGTTCATTGGTATCAACATTGCTAGAATAAAATTTTGGATGAGCTAGTTGCAACTGAATGTAATACCTAGCTCACGCTCTCGCGCTGTTGCCGGTCTATAGCTATCCTAGGTTCAGGTCCAATCTCTTGCAAACCCTAGCCTAGGCAAGCTAGCATTAGGATCAACATCATCGTTCAATCGCGCCCCGGGCCCACTCTCGTGCAAACTCGGGCCACGACCTAGGTTGGGATAGTTCCTACCCGTCCAATCTCTTGCAAACGGGTATCGGCACAGAATTGCAACTGGAAACCCTAGTATCGGTCTAATCGCTTGCAAACCGATACTACAGAAATTCGATTCCAACCCAATTCGGATTTCTAGGGTTTCCTATCGAGTTGGGATCCAATCTCTTGCAAATCCCAATCGGTATGAATACCTAGCTATCCGTAGTAAATCGATCCCAATCTAACCCTAATAGCAATTCTAGCAATATTTCCACCAATTCATCACAAATCTGAAATTGGGCTCGTAGGGTTCATCCCCACGCCCCAAGACGTGTAGACTACTCACAATTCATAGCACAAATACAAAAATAATCAATGAAATTAACAAGAGAATTCATCACAATATTGAGATAAGCAATAAAAATAGTATTTTTAGAGGAGAGAGACACAAACCAATGGAGTTCTTCCAATAATCCAACAAAAATCAACTTTTGTCTCCTCTCCAATCACAAGAATAAAAGATAAAAAGTTAATCTCAAAAGCTGCAAAAATTAAAGAGGAAAAGCTCTCCAACCTAGGGTAAAAACAGGGGTTAAATACCCCCCAAAATCGTCCAAAAAACTGTGACCAAAATGCCCCTGCGCAGCCTGAAAACCGCAATTTTCGCTACATGCATCGCGTCGCACTCGGCCGAGTGACAAAAGTCGCTCGGCCGAGTGAGAAACCCTGTAAATTTCCAGTAAGTCTGGGTCTTCAAGGGTCTTCACTTCGGGGGTCGCTCGGCCGAGTGAGTTGTCGTCACTCGGCTGATGGCTTCTTAGTACTCGGGCGGTCGGCATTTGCCACTCGGCCGAGTGGGTCTTCTAAAGCTCAGGCAGACGAAAAACAGTAAGTTGGCGATTTTTGATGGGCTTCGTCTGAGTGCCACTCGGGCGGACGGGATCTCGTCACTCGGCCGATGTGGCTTCCGATGCTCGGCCGAGTGCACATATGAAACGTGTCCGATCTGGTCGGCCGAGCGGTGTCTCGCTGGTCGGCCGAGTGACTCCTTCACTCGGCCAAGTGAGACACCAAAAATGCCCAAACAGCTTGTTTTGGCCTCCTCGTCGCTCCTGCGACGTTCTTTCTTCTTCCGCTCCTCTCCAATGGCGAAATACCCATCGGGGAGGTTGTCGGTGACACTCTGGAGTAGGCGTATCTCGAGATCACTCCAAATCGCTCCAAATCACCTGAAATTCGACGAAAACAACAAATCGTAAAAAGCATCGCAATATCGTCGATATATCGTGAAAAACATGATTTGAGCGATCTAAATGGCATGCAAACATGCGGGAAAAAAGTGTAAAGTAAGGAGTGATCAAAATCCCCCAAGCTTACCTCTTACTCGTCCTCGAGGAAGATAAGTAAAAGGCGAACCCGGTGGATTCGGAAAACGAAAAAGGCGAAAAACGAAAAAATGAAAAACGAAGAAAAACGAAAAACGAAATAAAAACAAAGAAGAAAGAAAGAAGCGAAGAGGGAAGCTGCTAGATCATTTTCTCTGGACGTGGGTTTTGCTTACTCATATAGCATGCACCGAATGAAAAACACATGTCAAAGAATTTTATTTCGATATCATAGTATAAAGGTGCAAATAGAAATAGGTAACCCACGAATGATGATATAACATGAAAAACGGAATAGTTTTAGAATTAACATCGTCTGAATCATCTAAAGCGGTATACAATATCGCAGATCACACACTTTTCAATTGAACGCTTTCTAAGAGGAGTATAAGAATATCACACCGTAGAATAGAAAGAATAGAAAAGTGTGGATTTCATGAAATGAGTTCTAGGCATAGATTTTTGGACTTCGTAAAGCTAAAAATAATCTCACTGAGTATAGAATATTACTTAGCCTAGGTTGTCGTGCAACGTCAAGTAGTCACTCTCTCACACATCAATGGATTCTCTTCCCCAAGCTTATCTATAAGCGTGGTGGCATAAAAAATATTTACATCCCCATTTCTATAAAGCCCCAAAAGTAATGAAAATAAATATAAAAAGAGAGAAGAAAGAGAGAACATGAGATGGGATTGTTTTTTTTTCAGATTTTTCTCTTTTCTTTTTTTTTCTTTTTCTTTTTTTTCTTTTTTTCTCTCTTTTTTTTTCTTTTTCTAATGGCATATATACACAATGATCCCAACTCAAAGAGAAATACGGATATACAAGAATTTTTTCTTTTTCTTTTTCTTTGTTTTTTGGGAAATTTGGAGCTAGGAATTAATAGCGGGGGAAATGCCATATAATAGAATCGCTAAGGGGAGATTCACCAATGACTTTAAAATAGAGAAATGATGTTCAAGATTTGTGGAGAAAAAAATAAATATATCTCTCGGTTCACTCTATAGGACGTGCATGACAACTTCAGCAGGGTAATCTAATCTACTCAGTTTCGATCACAAAAAAGCTAAACTAATCCAGATTTATCATAGCTAACATCATTCAATCATCCTGAAGTGAAATGTACAAATCATGCATATAGAAGTGATATATGAAAAGAAAACGGTACTCCAGATATAAGCATTCAATGCGTGAATCTTGGTGTGTTTTCTGCGATAGCATACATATGAATATTCAGACTCAGCTAATAATAAAATTTCATCCATTTTCATGTGGAAAAAGTGTGGGTTACTATCTCCAAATGCAAGGCAAATCACAGCATATGATATCAGAAATAAAGTCTAAGACATGACAAATATAGCATGCATATAGAAGAAGCTAACTCCACGTCATCATCATCACAGAAAAGTCATCTCTAGCATGAGATGAAAAAGAAATAAAGATAAAGGGGAAAATAAAACTATTTACAATGCGGCACACAAAGAAAATAAGAAAAACGTGATGCATGGTAAAATAAAAGAAAAAATGATGAAAATAAGTGTAAAAGCGGAAAATGGCGTGAAAAAACTAAAAACAAAGGTGGTAAATCGAAAAAGAACGTGAGAACTCACTCCCCCAAGCTAAATGGCACAGTGTCCTCAATGTGCAAAGTGTGGCACACCGAGAGACAAGTAATGTGAGGGGTAAGTGAGGATGCAAGCATGAGGAAAAAAAAGAAAATAAAAATAATGAAAAATATGATGCGGACATGATGCATGCAGATATAGGAGTGATACAGATATAAAGGTGTGACACCAAAAACTCTCCCTCTCTCCCAAAAAAGATATATAAAGATATGTAAAGAAGATGTGTACCCAAAAACAGTGAGGGGAGGGGGGGGCAAAATGAATCAGGACCCAGCAGAGACGGGCAACACAACGGCAAAAAGAATCGATGGCATCAAGAGTGCCTAAGAAGGTGGGGCTGCGCCGTCTCCGTCCTGAGGCGGAGGAGGAGGTGGTGGTGGTGGGACAGGCTACTGAGCGGGAGTGGGTGTGGTAGCGGAAGCAGGCTGGGTATGGGTAGGAGTGGGGGTGGTGACCTGCTGGGTGGGTGGGGGTACGCGGGGGAGACGCTCCAGGACCTGGGTAAGGCAGTAGTGAATATGCGGGAGCAGGTCGAAGCGGCCAGCCATCACAGTGACGGTGGCGGATAGGGTCCTAAGGTCGCCTCTGAGGCCACTCACCACCCCCTCGAGAGCACGAATGCTCTGAAGTACAGTATCGGGGGGAGGTGGTGCAGAGGGACGCACCGGTCTATGCTGTGTAGGGCGGGGCTGGCATACTTGGGTGGCGTAGGTGATGGGCTCAGCAGGTAAGTGAACAAAAGGTGCTGCGCTCGCAAGTGTGGGCCTAGCCTCAGTGCGAGGCCAGGGCACCGGCTGGTGAGAAGTGGAGGCAGCAGCAACGAAAGAGGAGTACAAAAGTGGCGACGAGGCGGCCAGAGAGGTAGGTGACACAGAAGTGGAGACAGACGTCACTACACTCTCAGAAAGTACGGCTGTGGTGGGGACAGAAGTGACTACCGCTGGGGAGGAAGTGTGTGGTCCGAAAGGCGCAACCCCAGCGGAGATCATGCTAGCCATGGTCTCCACGACCGCAGCAAAAGAGGGCTCTCCTCTCTCAATAAAGGTCGGTGGGCGCTCGGGAAGTGCAGAGCAAAGAGGCTCAACAGACAGAGGGCCAGCTGGAGTGGTGGTGGTGGTAGTGGAGGTGGGCTCAGCGAGGGTACTCCCGACACCGACAGAAGTGTGGACAGAGGTGTCGGGAGCAGCAGAAATATCAGGGATAGGCTGAGGGGCCACGGGGTCAACAGGGGCAGCAGGCTCAGCAGGTGCAACAGGGTCTGCGGGGGCAGCGTGGGCAGCGTGAGCATGCTCGGCCTCCTCGGCCTCGAGCACGTATGCGGCTAGGATCAAAACATCCATCGCCGGGAGCCAGTCCACCTGGGCCGGTGCAATCTGAGTCCGAGCTGGGCTCGGAAGAATCATGTAATCGGCACCGTAGGGGCCGTACAGCCAGACCCAGTGTCGCTCACCGTGCGGACGAAGCATCTTCATCCGGGCCATAACATCTATGGACAGTGAAGTGGGGCCCGGTGCTCGTCGCAGGTCATCAGGAAAGTCCTCGTCGGTCATAAGGGCGAGCAAGGTGATCAGGCCGCCGCAGCATATCGGTGAGCGAGCGCCCACCGATACGATGATGCGATCCAAAAACCAAGCCGTGACATCAATCACGACGGCGGGGACCAACTCATCGCCCTCCCTAGATAGAGCTCTGGGGCGTGTCATCGCGTAGAGCATATAAAGCTCCGGCGTGGACATCGTGCCTGGCTCATATCTGGCCAAAAAGGTAGTCGCCATGAGGCGCTGAGCTATACGGAGGCAAGGGTGGACGATGGCCGAGGCCTTGGCCCTACTAGGGTCAAAGGCAGCTTGAAGACCTGTAATCCGGGCCCAGAAGGCGCCGGCGTCGAAGGAAGGTGGGGGAATATGGGTGGGGGCGTAACCACGGTCGGCCCCGGGGACATCGGGCCACGAGAAGAAAGCTCTCATCATACCGAGAGTGACCTGGCACTCTCGGTCCATGAACCGAAACGAGCATCCCTCGTCGGTCCGGGCGATCGAACTAAGAACCTCAAGTGTCGGACAGATAAACGTGTCCGCCGACACCTGGAAGAAATCTCGCCAGCCCACGTTGTCGTACAACGTGAGCATCCCCACGAGTACCCCCAGGCGTCCTAGGTCTGCAAGGTGTGCGAACCTGGAGGGTACGATCGAGCGCTGGGAGATACGCTCGAAAGCGACGTGGTGTGCATCATTCCAGAACGTGATCCTCAGCGGCCCGACAAGTGGAGCCGGAGGTGGTAGCTGTGGAGCGGCAGGGAGTGGCTGTGCGGGGTGTATGGGCTGTTCGGGCTCTGCAGGCTGTGCGGGGTGTGTGGGGCCTGCAGGCCGTGCTGGGTGAACGGGGTGTGGTGGAGAAGGCGGAGGAGAGTCCTCCACCTCGTGGGAGGGGCCGGCATCATCCGACCGCTTCCGCTTGGTGGAAGCTCTCCTCGACCGCGGCCGTGTCCGGGGCGGCATATGGGCCCCGAGCGCTCACCAAAACCAATAAAAATGCGGCGTGCGTAAAATAAAGGAAAGAATATACCACGACACGCCGCGAGAGCAGAGCGATGGAAGCGTGCGAAGACGACGCCTCCACGTAGCCCAAATTAGTCCCTGGAAGCTCCCCTGGGCTCCCCTAAGCTCCCAAATATAACCTGCACATGAAACGGAGATATCAGCGAGTAATATTCAAAACGTATGGGGCATTAGGGGTATAATAGATAGAAATTGAAATTAATTTGGGTTTGGGGTTCGTTAGATACATGGATCCTCGAAAGGTACAGAAAAGAGGAGAAAATAGGCTAAAAATGGGGTTACCGGAGTCGGCCGGAGCAGTGGCCGCCGGCGGCGACTCGGGCGAGGTGCAGCGGCGGCTCGGCCGGCGAAGGGTGGCCGAGCGGCGGCGGCGGACGGGCGATCGGGCGAGCAAAGGGGGATTCGGGTGCTGGGAATGCGAAGGGTCGGGCGCGAGCGTTTTCATTTGTTTCAAGAAACGCGCCCGACCCCCTCGCCTTTTTATAGTAAAAGTTACGACTCGGCCGAGTGACTGTGTCGCTCAGCCGAGTGAACTCAACGGAAAAATTCCTCCCCGCTACGCTTCGGCCGAGTGGCCTTGCCACCCTCGACCGAGTGGAGTAAGTCCATTCGGCCGAGTGGCTCAAGCTACTCGGCAAGACTCTCCCTAGGAGCGTATCAGTTTTACTCGGCCGAGTGAACATATATACTCGGCCGAGTAGCAGTTATACTGAAATCAGGAAAATAAACAGAGAGTTGGGTACAGCAGACTTCCCTCATTCGTGAGCGGCTCGGCCGGACGAACTTGTGTGCTCGGCCGAGTGACTAGTATACTCGGCCGAGTGAGCCTTGTTTGATGTTGTTTGTCTTCGTTAGGGCTCTAAACTCTGTTTTTCTTCTTCCAGTTGATTTCATCTTCCTCCTAAGCATCGAGCACCTTCCTAGGGCGCTCCTCGTCGCCTTGTTCATCCTCCTAATAATGGGTACCTCGTTCTCCTCTCCTGTCAGGAAAAATAGGACCCGTTATCACAAAATTTTTGGGGGCGAACGACTCAAAACACTAAAAATTTGTAAAACAAAAATAAAAGAAAAGTAAAAATAAAACTATAACCGTCGGGTTGCCTCCCGACAAGCGCTCGTTTAAGGTCGTGAGCTCGACCCCCTATGATTTTCAATTAATGCGGGATGTTTGGTGCATATGAGATGCACCCGTCAAACTTTCCGGGGAGAACGCTTGGATTCGAAAGTTGCGGCGGCGTGTTCTCCCTCGGTGGTCTCCCGTCTCGAATAGTGTTGGGGGGAGGCTCCCCCAAGCTAGCGTTTGCTCCGATCCTTGGTTTCACCGGTGACGCCGATTTCCGTATCGGCGGAGCTTTCTTCGGAGACTTTAATTTCGAGAGCTTGCAGAGCTCTCGAATCCTTGCGACATCAGCGTCGCCTTCATCAATTTCAGCGGAGAAGTCGGGGGAATCATTTATCTTCTCATCTTGGCCTAAATCCGGCCCTTCCTCGAAATCCTCCTTGAATAGAGCGCCGATCGAATGGGGGATCGCCTCCTCAATTACCTCGTCAAGGAGGTCCATATAGTCTATCTCCTCGTGGTAAGGCATGTGTTTCATTGCCTTAGGAATATGAAGCTCCACCTCGATGTTGCCGACGTTCAATGTTAGGGTACCTTCTCGCACGTCGACAATGACACCGGCGGTGGCGAGGAACGGGCGTCCAAGTATCAATGACGTATCTCCCTCCTCCTTAACGTCCATGATCACGAAGTCACATGGCAAACATATGCCCCCCGGGACTTGTAGCGGGATGTCCTCTGCAATCCCCACCGGCCTTGTGATCCGTCCATCGGCTAATTGTATCCGCATGTCGGTGGGCTTCAATTTCGTGCCGGTATTTAGCCTTAGGAACATAGAGAGAGACATGAGGCTAACGCTAGCCCCTAAATCCACCAACGCCTTTTGTAGAGGGACGCCGCCCAAGGTGCAAGGAATTCGAAAAATCCCCGGGTCTTTGAATTTAGCCGGCTCCTTCTCTCTCTTGGTGAACCAAGAGCCCTCCTCGGCGAGCATAATTTTCTCCTTCATCTTTCTCCCCGAAATCAAATCCTTTAAAAATTTAGCATATGTGGGGATTTCCACGATGGCGTCGAGGAAGGGAATGTTGAGGCTAACCCCTCTCAGATACTCGAGAAACTTTGCTAGCCTTTTCTCCATTTTTGCCCTAGCAAGCCTCTGGGGGAACGGGACCGGTGGCATAAAGCGCCTCTCTTCAATCAATTTCTCCCTCTCAACTTCAACTACCGGCTCAATTGGCTCTACACTTTCCTCCACGGGCTCCTCGGTAGGAATCATGGCGAGGGTGGTATCCTTCCCACCTCTAGTAGTAACGGCAACCACGGCATTGATGTGGCCGGTGTTGCCCCGTGGGTTTTGCTCGGGTTGAGCCGGTAATTGTTGAGTATTTCGATTGAGCAACGCCAATTGCTCCGAGATTTGTGCCACAATGGTTGTAAGGGAGTCTTGGCCCGCCTTCAAGGAAGCATTGACCTTCTTTTGCTCGACCATAAACTCCTCCACTCTAGCTTCGAAGTCGGATCGTTGTTGAGCTTGTGGAGGGTTTTGATTTCTCCACCCTTGATTGTATCCGGGCGGCCTATTGGGTGGAACTTGTTGCTTCGGTTGGAAATTTTGTTGTGGAGGCCCCCTCGGCGGATAGTGTTGTTGTTGGGGGTGGTGGTGGTGGTCGAGCTTGTTGAGGTGGTTGTTGCGGCGGGTTCAAAGCTCCTTCATTGTTGGCATAAGAGAAACCGGGATGATTTCTTGTGGCCGGATTGGTCCAATATCCTTGGTTCCCCGTGACATATTGAACTTGCTCCAAGGATCCCTCTCCTTGCTCTCCCCCCAAATACATAGCTTGAGATTGGTCTTGCCAATCACACATTTGATTCGTTGGTGCGGATGTGGAAGGGGTTCCTTGGGGCTCAGTGATAAACTTCTCCAGTCTCTCCACTACCTTGTGGAGAGAATCAAACTTGCTTGTCAGCTCCGCTACGGCCTTCGCCTCATAGATGCTAGATGGCTTCAAGGAGGACGTAGAGTGTCCTCGCTCGTCGCCCCATTGTTGATTGTTTGAGGCCATCTCCTCAATTAGGGCCGTAGCTTCTTCGGGAGTCTTTGATAAGATGGCACCATTCGCCGCGGCATCAATAATTTGCTTGGTCCCCGGTTGGAGACCATTGTAGAAGCTATGAACTAGCTCCCAATCTTCAATGCTATGGTGCGGGCACTGGTGCTGCAGATCTTTGAAACGCTCCCAAGCCTCATAGAGCGTCTCTTGGGGTCCTTGCTTGAAGGACATAAGAGCGCTCCGAATCTTTACCGTCTTGGAGGGCGGATAGAACTTGTCAATGAACGCACTCGCCAACTCGTCCCATGTGGTAAAGACTCCCTCAGCTTGTGTCCTCAACCAATAAAGTGCTTTGTCCTTTAATGTGAAGGGGAAGAGGCGCAGTCTGATGGCATCGATGGAGACCCCCGTCATCTGAAATGTGGCGCACTTCGACAGAAATAGCTGGATGTGGTAGTGGGGATTTTCATGGGCATTCCCATGAAATGGATCCTGCTGCATCAGAACCACTAGTCCAGTCTTCAGCTCGAAATTCTTGTCAGCCGCCAACTCCGACATGGCAATGGATGAGGTCGTAGAAGAGGTCTTAGGCCGGAGCCTATCTCGAATAGAAATAATCCTCGCCATTCTTGCTGCTAATTGTTCCGCAGTTTCCGGGTTGGTCATAAACCTCCCTTCCGGATCTTGTCTTCTCTCCGCTTTGATTCTCCGCGCATTACGCTCAATCTCGGGATCAAATAATATAGCTTCAGGGTCCGCCGTTGATCTCGTGTTCATGCACGGGAAAACAAAGTTTCAAAGAAGTGATTAGCACAATGGAAGGGTTAGATAAAAAATAATGAAATAAAACAAAAAGAAAGAAATAGCTAGGGTGGTAAGATCAAACGCAATCGCCTTCCCGGCAACGACGCCAAAAACTTGATCGCTCCGGAATGTAACCCAAAAGTGCGACCGTGTAGTTTTACCGCAAGCGCACGGTGTAGCGGCGAGCGTGTTATCGAACATAGGGAGGACGAATGAAAGTGCTTGCTCCGAACAACCTGGCTATTAAGAACGGAAAAGAGAGAATTTGCCTTTGGCGATCCTGTCACAATCGTCAGACAAAGTACGAAGATATCAAATCAAATAAAGACGCCTAGGGAATGGGAAATTCCCGCCACTCACCGTATTTCGTCAATGTGGTTCATTGGTATCAAAATTGCTAGAATAAAATTTTGGATGAACTAGTTGCAACTGAATGTAATACCTAGCTCACGCTCTCACGCTGTTACCGGTCTATAGCTATCCTAGGTTCGGGTCCAATCTATTGCAAACCCTAGCCTAGGCAAGCTAGCATTAGGATCAACATCATCGTTCAATCACGCCCCGGGCCCACTCTCGTGCAAACTCGGGCCACGACCTAGGTTGGGATAGTTCCTACCCGTCCAATCTCTTGCAAACGGGTATCGTCACGGAATTGCAACCGGAAACCCTAGTATCGGTCCAATCGCTTGCAAACCGATACTACGGAAATTCGATTCCAACCCAATTCGGATTTCTAGGGTTTCCTATCGAGTTGGGATCCAATCTCGTGCAAATCCCAATCGGTATGAATACCTAGCTATCCGTAGTAAATCGATCCCAATCTAACCCTAATAGCAATTCTAGTAATATTTCCACCAATTCATCACAAATCTGAAATTGGGCTCGTAGGGTTCATCCCCATGCCCCAAGACGTGTAGACTACTCACAATTCATAGCACAAATACAAAAATAATCAATGAAATTAACAAGAGAATTCATCACAATATTGAGATAAGCAATAAAAATAGTATTTTTAGAGGAGAGAGACACAAACCAATGGAGTTCTTCCAATAATCCAACAAAAATCAAATTTTGTCTCCTCTCCAATCACAAGAATAAAAACTAAAAAGTTAATCTCAAAAGCTACAAAAATTAAAGAGGAAAAGCTCTCCAACCTAGGGTAAAAACAGGGGTTAAATACCCCCCAAAATCGTCCAAAAAACTGTGACCAAAATGCCCCTGCGCAGCCTAAAAACCGCAATTTTCGCTACAGGCAGCGCGTCGCACTCGGCCGAGTGACAAAAGTCGCTCGGCCGAGTGAGAAACCCTGTAAATTTCCAGTAAGTCTGGGTCTTCGGGGGTCTTCACTTCGGGGGTCGCTCGGCCGAGTGAGTTGTCGTCACTCGGCCGATGGCTTCTTAGTACTCGGGCGGTCGGCATTTGCCACTCGGCCGAGTGGGTCTTCTGAAGCTCAGGCAGACGAAAAACAGTAAGTTGGCGATTTTTGATGGGCTTCGTCTGAGTGCCACTCGGGCGGACGGGATCTCGTCACTCGGCCGATGTGGCTTCCGATGCTCGGCCGAGTGCACATATGAAACGTGTCCGATCTGGTCGGCCGAGCGGTGTCTCGCTGGTCGGCCGAGTGACTCCTTCACTCGGCCGAGTGAGACACCAAAAATGCCCAAACAGCTTGTTTTGGCCTCATCGTCGCTCCTGCGACGTTCTTTCTTCTTCTGCTCCTCTCCAATGGCGAAATACCCCTCGGGGAGGTTGTCGGTGACACTCTGGAGTAGGCGTATCTCGAGATCACTCCAAATCGCTCCAAATCACCTGAAATTCGACGAAAACAACAAATCGTGAAAAGCATTGCAATATCGTCGATATATCGTGAAAAACATAATTTGAGCGATCTAAATGGCATGCAAACTTGCGGGAAAAAAGTGTAAAATAAGGAGTGATCATTTTCCACGGAAGAACGAGGTTGGGGTGTATCTTACAGCTTTTCGCCTGGGAATTCGATATCCTCTTCACCCTTTCAGCGTAGAAGTCATGTGCTCTTCGGGGCTTTCCCTGTGTCAACTCGCGCCTCAAGTGCTTCCTCCCTTAGTTGGCTTCATTGTGATTTTGTGAGTCTGTGGGGTTCGTCTGTCCCTCGGGCTAGTCAAGTACTTCTTTCAGATTGTACTCTATCCTCACCAGGTATGGTACCATATCGTCGCTCGCCCGACAGTGAGATTCATACACGACCTCCTGCATTCTGATCCCGGTAGAAGGATACTTTCGTGTTTGTCGTCCTTCCTGACTTAGGACCAATGCTCAATGGTTGGAGTTCTCAAAGTTCTGAGCTCACTGAAGAATCCTGGTTATTGTCGAAAGAGGCTATGGACAGGCTGTTGCTAGGCGAGGTTGAGGTAGCGAAGCTCCTTCTGGGTCAACCAAGGCGAGAGAGGTCGACTCCATATCTGTTGGATGATCATCGACTGAAGACCCTTTTGTGTAGCCCGGGTAATGCATATCGACTCTGTGTCTTTATTACATCCACTCACGATAATTATACTTGCTGTTTGTAGATATGACGAACAGAAACTACCAGAGTGGTGATCGAGAATGGATTGGGTCTAGAGTGAGCAGCGGAAGAAGAAGAGGAGCATCGAAAGGTCGATCGCTTGTGTTGAAGGGTCGAGCGCTCGTGTTGAAGGGTCGAGCTCTCGATCTCCTCTTCCAGTTAACCAGAGATCTTCTTCTGAGGGGGGGGTGAGGTCAGGAAGACCTCGGGGCCTTCTTCTTGTGCCCCCTCAAAGGAGGCTTTGAGTCAGGCCCTCGTTCAAACTACTGCGCCCCTTGCCTCCATCATGGTCTCAGAGCCATTGGTGGTGGTTGATGTCGACGATGTCGACGTTGCTGAGCCGACCGAAGCAGTTGACCAGAAACAGGAGATGTCCTCCCTAGGGGAGGAGGAGCCAGTAAAAAGGAGGCGAGTGGAGGAGGAGAATTCTCTTCCTTTGCCCATGGCAAAAGGTATGGGGGTCGCCCCTCTTGAGTTTTAGGAGGTGATCGAGACTTCTTCGGCGTCTCAGACTCCCGTGACTCCCCTTCTGGATCAATGGCCCTGGGCGGTATTGTGTCACCCGTCCCTTTGGTCGGCACGATCCCTACGGAGTTTGATCGAGTTTTACTACTCAATCAACTTTCATTTCACTCCTCAGGGCCTATACGGGGTGACCCTAACCAACCTCTCTTCGCTGTTAGAAGGGAGGAGTCGGCACTGTTGGACTTTGGGACGACTGCGCGATTGGTGGAGAACTCGGTTTTTCCTTGGGACCTGGAGCTCTTTCAGAGGTTGGTCCTCGAACAGATGGCCAATTTCTTTGTGGGGAGCAGATATCAGGTACGTCATCTGCTTCTGTCTATTGATGCATGATTTAGCCATCCATGACCAATCTTTTCTGCAGATGTCTATTCTTGGTGCCGTGCTGTGTCGTCAGGCCGTTGACTTGATCAAAGGAGGTCGACGGGTGGCAGACGCTGAGCACAAGGGTTCGAGCTCGAGGCTCGGACGAGGAAGGCGGAGGACTTGGAGAAAGCCCTCATAGCCAAGGCGGAGGCCGAGTGGGCGGCTGTAGAGGCTAAGATAGCCTCTCGTCCATGTCGTACCTCCGAAAGTCTACCGATCTTCAAGGGAGGATGGAGAAGGCTCGGCTCGAGGTGGACCTCGACGCTTCTATGAAGGAAGCGATCAAGCTTCGAGCCAAAGCTTTCGATTCTGAGAGATGGGCATAGGCTTGCAAGGTGGAGGCTGCTGAGTTTCAAGCCAAAGTCGTCGAGATCGAGGAGGTCGCTGCGAGGGAGAAGGCAGAGCTCACGACAAGGTTCACAAAGGTGATGAAAGCTTTCCACATCGTATTTGTACCCGGAGGTGCTCCTCCTCCTACTTAGGCCGGCAGTCCTTAGCTTATGCTTGTTGTAATTTTTCTGTTTTCACCCCTTTTTCCTTTGAAAAGAAAATAAATGAAAACTGTTGCAATTTTTGCACTTTTATTGATTTGAACATATGCGTGTTTGTGGCCCCTCGACGACTCAACTTCCAACTTCGTAGCAATCGACGATTAGTATGGTTGTTGATAAGTTAGGCACACTCAATTGATGAATACGATCTTTAAACCATAAACCACGCTTCGTTTGGTAGCAAGGAGCAAAGCTCTTTTGACTTACAGCCAACGAAATTATGGAGTCATTTGGTGGCGAGGGACAAGGCCCCTTCGGCTTATGGCCGATGACTGTCGTGGGTAGTTCAGTGCCGAGGGGTGATCCCTCAGCTTACTGCTGACGACTAGGGCTGTTCGCTGGCAAGGGGCGAGGCCCCTTCGGCTTACCACCGCCGATCGTCGTGGGTCGTTCAGTGGCGAGGTATGATCCCTCGACTTACGGCTGTCGACTTGGGTCGTTCGGTGGCAATGGGCGAGGCCCCTTCGATTTACGGTCGATGATCATCGTGGTTCATTCAGTGGTAAGGGGTGAACCCTCGGCTTACTGTTGATGACTAGGGTTAGAGATTATCATGTAGATATCGAAAGAAAACAAATGACTTTGCATTTATCGTGAACCGACATAAGATAAAAGACAAAGATAAGTTTCGATCATTTGGTTCATTTACCCTCACTGGTACAATCATTGATAATACTTCCACAATTTCCCAACGCAAGGATGATGTAGTTCTCTCTCCCCCAATGTAACGAGCCGGTAGGTGGCAGGACCGAGTATCTCGATTACTGTGTAAGGTCATTCCCACTTTGTTGCTAGCTTTCCTTCATGAGAATCTCGAGAGTGAAAGCAGCATTATGCAGCACCAAGTTGCCTACATGGAAGCTACAACCGTGAACCTTTGAGTTGAAATATCGAGCCATGTGTCCTTTTTGCTCAATGAGGGTCACTAAAGCCCGTTTACGGACCTCGTCAACCAGTTTTAGGTTGAGTTCGAGTCCTTTTGAGTTTCTCTTTTCGTTGTAGTATTGGAGACGAAGTGGTCATTCGTTAACTTCTACTGGGACAAAAGCTTCACATCCATAGGCCAGCATGAATGGTGTTTCTCCCATCGAGGTTTTGTGGGTCGTTCTGTACGACCATAGTATGCCGGGGATTTCTTCTGGTCAGGTTCCCTCGAGCTCAGTTATTTTCTTTCGAAGGGGTCCAAGAATGCATTTGTTAGCAGCCTCAGCCAATCCATTAGACTAGGGATAGGCGACAGAGGTGAAATGCAGCTTGATCTTCATCTCGGAGCAGAAATCCCTGAAGCCGGCATAATTGAATTATGTCCCATTGTCCATCACAATGGATTATGGGATGCCAAAACGACAGATAATGGATTTCCAAACGAAGCTTCAAGCCTCCTTCCAGGTGATTCGGGATAGGGGCTCTACCTCGATCCACTTCGTGAAGTAGTTAAACGCCACTATTAGGAATTTTCGTTGCCTGCTCGCCTGTTTGAACGGACCGAGGAGATCCAATCCCCATTTGGCGAAAGGCACTAGGCTGACGATGGGGATCAGATCAGTTGGAGGAGTCGAGCTGATTTTTGAGAATTTTTGGCAAATCGAGCACTTTCGCACGTAATCGATGGCATCCTTGAACATCGTTGGCCAAAAATAGCCTTGTCTTATGGCCTTCAAAGCTATCGCTTTTCCCATGTAATGGTTCCTGCAATCGCCCTCGTGGATTTCTTGGATCACGTAGAGCGCTTCTGGCCGGGTTAAGCATTTGAGATAGGGAAAAACATCATACCTGGTCTATCGCCTTTTGTATAATGAACTATCCAGCAGGACGAATTGGTACGCCTTCCGTTCTAGCTTTCGTGCCTCCACTGGTTCGGTCGGCTTCTCCCCCATCTTTAGGTAACGGATTATGGGATCCTTCCAAGTGATTTGTTGGTTGAGGCTTAGCAGCTCCTGCTCCAGCCCACTTTGCTGTGGTAGGCGTTGTACATATACTATCCGATCGAGCCTCGCGGGGGAGGATGACGTGAGCTTCGACTGGGCATCGGCTCAGTGATTCTTTGACCTTGGTACATGATCAATTTCTATGCATCTGAACTTGGCGAGCTCCGCCTTAGCAACTTGCATGTAACTCTGCATTGAGTCTTCATTGGCCTCAAAGCTCCCGTTTAGTTGGTGGACGACGAGACTGGAATCGCTGAGTAGTTGGACCACTTTTGCTCCTAGGGCTCGAGCCAATCGGTGTCCATTGATGGTCGCTTCGTACTCAGCACCCGTATTTGTGGTTTGGAAATCGAAGTGGAGAACGTACTCAAATATGTTGCATGCTGACGTTTGGACAATTATTCTGGCCCTACTCCCGGTTTGAGTGGCCGAACCGTCAACTTGTACAATCCAGGTTCACTGATCTTCATTTGTATCAGTTGGCGAATTGATACCTATCGAGGGTGAGGGGGTAGCCTCGAGTAGTATGTTAGTAACACATACCGCGTCTTTTGGGCCGTCGTCGTAAGTGAGTTCGACAATGAAGTCAACGAGAGCCTGCCCTTTGATGGCGGTACTTGGCTTGAACTGGATGTCAAATTCACTCAGCTCGACTCCCCATTTTGACATTCTCCTAAACGATCCAGCCTCTTTAGGGTCTGTTCTAAGGGAGTGTCGGTGAGGACGAAGATGGTGTGCACTTGGAAGTACGGTCGCAACCTCCTCGTAGATTGGATCAGCGCGAAAGCCATCTTCTCTATCCTCGAGTAGTTTCTCTCTACACCTCGGAGAACCTGACTGACGTAGTAGATGGGCTGTTGCACTCATGAGTCTTCTTTGACGAGCGCCGAGCTTACGACCTCCATGGTAGTGACCAGATAGATGATGAGTTGGTCATCTTTATCTGCCTTGGTCAGGAGTGGTGGGCTACGAAGGTATTCCTTTAACTCGGAGAAGGATTTCTTGCAATCCACGTCCCACTCGATGACCCTCTTGTCATTGGATGTGGAGGCTATCGCCTTCCTCAACACATTGAAGAAAGGCAACGATCTCTCGGCTGACTTAGATAAGAATCGGCCCAAAGCAGCTATTCTTCCATTCACCCTTTGGAGTTCTCTGATGGTCGAAGGCTCCTTCATCGTTACAATCACCGTGATCTTATCGGGGTTGGCCTCGATCGCTCGATCTATCAGCATTAAACCGAGGAACTTCCCCGGTCGCACCCCAAAAGTGCATTTGGCAGTTCAGTCGGAGGTTGTACCGTCGGATCTGTGCAAATATCTCTCGAAGATCTGCGATGTGATCTGACGGCTTCTTCGACTTGACCAACATGTTGTCAACGTAGACTTCTAGGTTCTGTCCGATTTGAGCCTTGAAAACTCCGTTCATTATGCGTTGGTACGTGGCCCCTGCATTCTTCAAACCAAATGTCATCTTGGTGTAACATAAAATACCTCGATCAGTGATGAAAGAAGTCTTCTCTTCATCTTTCGGTGCCATCTGGATTTGGTTATATCCTGATAATGCGTCCATGAAGCTGAGGAGTTCGTACCACAAAGCACTGTCGACCAGATGGTCGATACGTGGCAGGGGGTAACTATCCATCGGGCACGCTTTGTTGAGATCGGTAAAGTCGACACACATCTGCCATTTGCCATATTTCTTCCTCACGATCATGATGTTCGAGATACATCCAGGATATTTTACTACTCGAATGAAGCCTGCTTCCAGAAGTCGATCCACTTCCTCGATCGCAGCCTTCATCTTTTCTCCTCCCATGTTTCTCTTCTGTTGCTTCGTGGGCTTAGAAGTCGGGTTGACTTCCAGCTTTTGGGATGCCACCTTGGGGTCAATGCAGGGCATATCTTTCGGAGACCAGGAGAAAATGTCTGCATGCTCTTTCAAAAGAGCGATCAGCTTTAGGTCGAACGGGAGCATTGATCCAATAAAGAAAGCTCTCCCTTCTTCTTCGGAGAGCCGGATATTCTCTGTCTATTCGACTAATGCAGGTTGTCGGTCTTCACCTTTGGGATCGACTGGGTCTGCCTGCCCAATCCTTCTCAAAGCAGTGGACAGTGTATAGCATAACCGCACCTGCTTCTGATTTCATCTTGCTTTCCCGACTCCTTCCGGGGTCTAGAATTTGATCATTTGATGGAAAGTTAAGACCACTGCTTTTATAGAGTTCAGTAGTGGTTGTGGAATCTGGATCCTAGCCTAGAGGGGGGTGAATAGGCTACTAAAAATTTCTCGTGCAACCCACGAGAAATCACACGCAGTTAAGATCACAAGCAGAGTAAATAAGAGACAATCACAGAGTACTCACAGATTTACTCTGGTTCGGTCGCACCAACGACCTACGTCCATCCCCAAGCAAATACTAGCATTAATAAGTTCCTTCTGTACACCTACAATGGGGTCCTAGCTCCAACCTCCCACCTAGACTGTACCACGCTCACCAAAGTACAGAACTCTATCAACCTAGTAAATGTGTATCTTGACTGTACCAACACGTCAAGACTCTCTTGTCTAGCCCCAACCAGACAAGTCCAAAATAGTCACAAATATTAGTAAAGTTTTCCCTACAGAGATCGTTACACTAATACATGAATATAAAGAGTAAAGTTTTTAGAAATGCTCAGTTCATGTCTGTGTAATCATTTTTGTCAATCAGCACGTCGTCAGCTTTAATCTGACGTAAACAGAGTCTCGATCTAATACCTGGATGTCAAGATGTAACTTGATTTCAATCTGGTCTGTGCGTAAAAGAATTCCAGTTCAAAACTATTTATAAGATGTCTGTGCGCTTAGTAACTTCTTTAAATTCATTTCCACGTCAGCAGCAAGCCGAATTTTCGTTCTCTTGTTTGCATGGGAAGTACACGTCAGCTTACGAATGCGTATCCCTTAGTCGAGTTTGCATGAGATATCAACTCCTCCAATAACCCAACTCGACTTCGTCGTCTCCGACTTACGTACGCAGCTCCAATTACTTCTCTTCGATGGCGGGATTCCGATGACTCTTCTCCTAGATGGTGTTCTTCGTGGTGACGCCATCCGGCGGCGAGCTATCTGCGACAATGCGACGGCGGCATACTGCATCGATTTTGTTTGCAACGACGGTGGAACGGTGAAGCTTCGACGGTGACTGGCTCGACTCAGCAGCACGAGAACTCCGACGGTGACTCAGAGATCGACGACAGGCTCTTTGACTTCTACAGTGCCTCCTCTCCAATCGTATTAAGGCATGTAGTTCACCGTTCAGCTTCGTCGACGTACTTCGACAGCGGCTACACCGGTCAACTACGACGTCGTACCTCGATCACCTCTCCACGACGGTGGGAGCTTGACGCTTCAATGACGACTCCTTCGATCTCCATGGCTACAGCTAGCAGCAGTGATGCGTCATCGGGCTCTTATGTCTTCGACTTCTCAACGGCAACAGCTTCGTGACGGCAACTCGGAGCAGATCGACTTCAGATGCAGCGGTGGTAGCGGGAGTTCGCTCGTCGTCTCCTCTTCGATGGCGACATGGATGTATGACTTGTCGAAGCACTCGTCTCCTTGGTGATGATGTGAAGTAGCAGCTTGTTAATCTCCAAGCTTGTGATGAGGGCTTGAAGCTATTTGGGGTTTTCTTTAGAAGGGTGCGGTCATGGCAAGATGATGAGCTCTTGCTTGATGTTGCGCTAATGAGGGAGATGATTCTTGGGATTCTCTTTTGGCCTTGGATATTTGTAGCAAGATGTTTGATAGCTTAAAGGCTTGCAGCTTATAGTAATGGGAGATGTATGCGTATGGCAAGACAGCTTGAAGATGGTGTTACGGCAGGGAGAGAATAGCTTATTATTTTTGGCCGACTCTTTTTATTTTATTGTGTGCATAAACCTTTTTCTTGGAGATTATATTATGGGCTGCTTGATCTTTTTGGTTTTGCCGCACTCTTCTACAACCCTAGAAGATGGGTATATATAGGCCCTTGCTAGGGTTTTCCAATATGGTGAGAGGATGTGCGACCAAGAGATAGGATGCAATCTCATTGGAGATGGGAATGATTTGGTCAAATTGGGATTTGGTAGGATTTGATAGGATCCTCAATAGATTTGGCTCCATCTCTCCCATATTGGACCAAGTCCAATTGCTTTAAAAATAGTAATCCTCTCTCTTTCAATTGCTATATGATTAGCAATTACTCCCTCTCTTGACTTAGTCAACTCTTGAATGAATTAACGCTTCGCCATTCCTGAAACACACTAAGCACACATTTTAAATAGCAACACACATTTGTCATCATCAAACCAGAGATCCTGGATCGTCGCATCCAACACTCTCCCCCTTTTGATGATGACAAACCAATGAAAGATTTGAGCAATGAGATGTGTGTGTGAAGTGTGATGAATGATGTAGTGCAATATGATGTAAACAATGAGCAAGCATAACAATGAGCAAGCATTACTAGCATGCACAATTTACGAAAGTAATAAGCATGCTCCCCCCTTTTCCAAGCTCCCCTTATTCATATATTATCAAGCTCCCCCTTCATCAAACAGTACCAAGCTCCCCCTTCAACCAATAATCCCAAGCATACCAAATCTTTTCAACACTTTTCTCCCCCTTTGTTATCATCAAAAGTGGACTAATGAAGTCAAAACAATGTCACATGAAAAAATAGAGTATTATTGAGTATAGCTAGCACTTGCATGTCATTTTACATAAAATAGACAATTTGAATTCATGAAAAACATAATTTAGACTTCACCACCAATGTGTAAGTGTGATAATATAAACATGGAAGTACAAGGGGAGATTCTGTAGAGAGATGTATGCCCTCGAGGCAATTTATCTATGTGAAAACAATACAAACGTCTTGTTCGAAATAACAGTAAGTTATTTGGTAATAATTTATCTAAGTTATGTTATAATGTAGTAAATATTAGATATTAACTTAGGTAAAGTCCTGAGACTTTATGCAAGGTCAAATATGTATCGAGAAATATTTGACCATCTGTAGCATAAGTCTAAAAGGGTTCGTGATTGTTGATGTTTCGAGATAAGGATATCGAAACATCGGATAGATCAATGTGTCTTAGTCTTCACCGTATAGCGGTGACGATGATCTCATGGTTGTTTTGACTTGGCGAAGTCGAAGACGAGACACATGTGCTCATTAGAGAATGAGTTCACTGAACGATCTACAAGAGTTATAATATGGTTATATTGACTAATCTATCAATGATAACTCTTAGTGATGATAGGCAAGTTGGTCTTTTGACTTGAGATCATTTTACGAACCTGTGCGTGAACGGTGCCACTTAGATCACTGACCTAGCTTCGAGGCTAGGCCCGTCGAAATGTCTTTGATTGGGTGTCACTTGAAGCGTAGGAGGAGAGTAATAACCAAGAGAGGATTCGTCTCTCCCGGTCAATGGGAGTTAGTGTCGTAGAGTTAGTTCGGTCTTTAGTAAAATCTCTGATCAGAGTATGTTGGAAGAAGTCCAACATTAGTTGACTAAAGATCGATGGAAACTAATCAGAGTTAGGTTATTGGGGTTGACAGTTTGACCGGACACTAGACTTGATCTACACGACATAGTTTAGACGAAGAGACTATAACTGCGGAACTCATCACAGACACAGTCAGGGTGGTCCCGACAATTCTCGTGTTGATGAGCTAACCACATAATTATGATTCTGAAACAGGGACGGCAACCATTGCTCGTGGTCACTGACGTATAGGGCTTCGAGCCCAACCTATAGTAAGGGTAAGGCTGTAGGGTCTCACACAGAGTGCGACCTTCGTCTAGTAATATGTAGAATCATTAGGGAGAATATGCATTTGATGCAAGGGATAAAATAATGCAAAAGATGTTTGCAATTATCTCCTGCATTCGGGATAAATGATCTTGAGTGCAAGTGGGAGATGTTGGGGGATATACCCTCAGATCATTTGCATTTGATGCAAGGGATGGAATATTGCATTTGATGCAATATAATAATTTAAGCTTAGATATGGACTATTTTGCATTTGATGCAAACCGGATTAAATGTGTCATAAATAGTTTACAACAATATTTAATAAAATAAACTCAAGGAAAATTTCACGGGTAAGACGGGCATGTCCCGGTCTAAACCCAGATTCAAACGGCGTCCAAATCGGACGCTAAATGCCCAAGATATAACCAAAACAATCAAAGGCCCTAGACCATATCGTTTCAGCCCAATAGGCTGATTTAAATGGAGATAAAGGGGGCCCATATTAAAGCCCGGCCCATTGGGCCTGGCGGTTTTGTTTTTTCCCACAAAATATAGCATCGAGCACTCTAAGCGCCCGCAAATGCCGAAAGGGGGCCCACCCACATCATGATGCGGGGCCCCGCCCTTGCCTGTGCACGCGGGACACGTGCACAGCACACGCCCGCGAGGCGCGTGCTGTGCACACGCCCACTGGGCAAATGCAAGGCATGCACTTCGTGCACTGCGCGCGCCCAGCGCGTGCACTGAGCACGCAGAAAACATGTGGGGCCCATGTGGCCCCACGTTCTAGGTTTTCGTGACTGACATCTTGGCGGCTGGCTATTTGCATTTTTTGTGGGTTTTGGCTCATCTTTGGGCAATCAATTGGAGGGTCAAACGGACTCCGATTGACTCGCCGTTTTTTCCTATGCGTTCACCGTTAAACACACTTCGGTTTGATAAGTTGTATCAATCATAAAGCTCAACGGTGAGGGAGTTAAAATTCACGAAAGTTTGCCCTTTTTGAAAGGCAAACTAACTTGTTTAATTAACTCAAAATTATAGTCCCACATCGGTTGTGGAGAAAAGGGGAGAGTCAACCGCCTATATAAATAGGGACCTCCCCCTTCCTCCAAATTCGTCCCAAGCTCAAGATCTGAGCGGCTCCCGTAAATGTTGGCGCATGTTCGTATCGAAGCTTAAATTAATTCTTCTTCTCCCTATATTTCTGCCTTACTCCTAAAGGGATCTAGCAAAGCCACGAATGAGTTCGGATTCGGATCCGAAATCTTGGCAAATGCTTTCACTCGCATGAAACTTTCTTCGGTGCGTGGTTGGCTCGACGACACAAGGACTGCTCGCCTCGGGATGCGGAGCGGTTCGAGGAGCGGTTCGAGGAACGGCTCCGCGTGGGACGGGGAGCAACTCAGAAGACGGTGCGGAACATCTTGCCTGCCCTAGGACAAGATTCCGGGTATGTGTTTTATAAGCATTAGTTTAATTTAATTGAGGTAGGTTAGATCCTTCTTGGGATGGTTAGATCCATCCCGAGTCGGCTAAGATCTTGGCTAAGGGTCTTGTACCTTTGGGCTAAGTTAAAATGTTTAACTGCATGTTAATTAGATTAACTTGTTTATTCTTCCACTGCATATTTTTGCTTTCGTGTTCCGTCCGACTTAGGATGGGCATAGATTTTAGCCCTGAGGGTACGACAAAACCCTTCAGTGGTATTAGAGCCAGGTTTGCATAATGATCTAGCACTGCATTTTATTAAACATTGAAATGCTTTTAAAATACTTTTAAAATGTTTTAAAGTTATGAGATAATTTTTTAAAATGTTTTTAGATGCCCTTTTAAAATGTTTTAAAATTTATGTGATATTTTTTAAAGATGATTTTTAAAGCCTAAAATTTTTATGCGATAAATATTTTAAGTAGCATGCAAATTTTGTGATCTTTTAAAACAAGTTTTTTTATGAGATAAAGTAAAATGTTTTAAAAATCATATTTTTAAATTTAGATGTTAAATTTAAGTATGCATGCTAAAATTGTTTATTTGATAAACATTATTCTATTTAATTGTTAAAGAGGTGTACACTCTTTTATGCGATAAAATTAGTGCAACTTTATATTAATGGCTATTGTCACTTATTTGATAACACAAGACAACCCTCTTAGGTTAGCCATTAATAACTCGTTAAAATTTATGAGATAAATTCTAATGACATGCTATGTTTTAATAAAACATTAACAACACTTTAAGACCTAATTCCTGATTAGGGTAGTCCCTTTAATGAAAATTTTAATTCTAATTGTTATGTAATTAATTCTCATTAAAGGACTTCGCTTTAGCGTTGTTAATAAATTTATTAAAATCCTAATAACGATTAGGATAGCACGTGAACCTTATAGTTGATAAGGATTTAATAAAAGTTATTAAACAAATCCTAAAATTTTGAATTTAAGGATTCAACTAGTTGATAGGATTAATTAGTTGTTAATAAAAGCTTTTTAGTCTATGGCACGCATATAAAATGACAAGCGTCATTCAATGGACCATGATCTGGTCAATGTGCTTGGCTAAGTTTGTTGGATCACCCTAGCTAGTCTAAGGGATAAGTGATCCTAGCTTAGTCAATTCCCTGGCTGTGTTCCGCTGGCCTGCAATGACGCGAATCATGATTATATGACACCCTGGAATATATCTAAGTCAAATACGTTAATAATCTTCTTCAAGATTAGCCGTAGCTCTCCTTATTCTAGGGGTTGGCAACTATAGGACCAGTGTTATAGTTGTTGAGCTACACTCAAGCTGTGCCATGGAAATCTTATAGAAACCAATTTCTTAAACACATATGATGTAGTCTAAGACCTGACCCAAACTGACGTATCGTGAATACACCGAGCGTCGGGGCAAGTCAGGCTAGACGCGAAAACAAGGGTCCGACTAGACTAGACATTGTAATTTGGATGAGCACACTCATGATTACAAATGGCAAGGGGTAAAAACTGATAAGAGAGTCAAATCTGATATGATTGATGAAGAGTCATCTACCGATCGCAGAGTCAAGCAACTTGTTGAGCTACACACAAGGTTGTTAGGCTCAGGGTTATTGGATCTCTTACCCATTTATTTAATTCGATTAAGTCGTTCATTGTTAAGACTTAAAATGATCATAAAATAGTGGAAGGATATATATAGATAAAAGACATTCTACCTATATTTAATATTGAACATATGCTAAACTAGGACAAGAATATGTTTTACCGATGGAATAAAAATATAATATTTTAATGGAATAAGTTAACGGGTCAAATAGGTTGATTAATTGAATATCAAGTTAAATTCTAATTGATAGAATTAAACTATATTCTTGTTGACATTAAAATGACCTTCTTAAAGATAGACTTAAGAAATATGATTTCATTTAGTTCTGAGTCCAACAAATAAATGCACGTCACATGTCACTCGCCTCCATGAGGGGCAGCTCGAACATTTTAATATTCGAAGTTTGTTTCTCCCTACAAATTGTTGAGTTACACTCAAGGTTGTATGGAAAAACAATTTCGATCTGCAAAGTTCGAGAATTCGATCAAACTGTTTGAGTCGAATACAAGTGCATGAACGGTGCAAGGCTATGTATCCCAACTGGATCTTGAGACAAGCAACTTGTTGAGCTACAATCACGGTTGCAAAGCTCAGGCGTTTGGATACATGAGATGCTTGCATAGCTATTCATTTATGTTTGGGCTATTTAATATCTAAATGTGATTTAGAAAAGGAAGAAGGCACTCCGGAAAGTCAATAGAGTTAAATAGTTTAATTTATCATTAGTAAAGGTATAAGTGGGAGGGAATGAAAATGTGACATATTTTGATGTCACGATTTCATAATTATTGTTATACAAAAGGTTAACACATTTTGACGAATGTCGTCACATTGCTTCTGAAGAAATGAGTAATATGTATAACGATAATATATATATATATATATATATATATATATATATGTATATGTATATATATATATTAAATGTTAATATATAAATACTCAAGATAGTAGCAAACTTATATGGCAAAATAAACTAGGCCGTATTGAGAGACTAAGATTCACAAGTCACATAAAGAGGGGTCTGACCTCTCGTATTATGAAGTCTACGGACACTTGTGAATCTTATCCTCTTAGATATAATGGCCGCAACCCATCTATAAGACAGTGGGAGAATGAGTTGTCGAACTCAGTCTCATACATACTGATGTAACCGAGTCTAGATTAACCAAAATAAGTTATTCTTATATTTTATTAAGACATGTGTTCTTGATGAAACACAAGTCTGATAAAATAAAGAATGAAATGACAAAAGTATTTAAACTGATTCGATTAGATCGAATGGTCAAATATTTAGCTATATAAAATCTTGCGTAATTAAAAGAAAATATGATTTTCTCTCAGGTCAAGTCTGTTAACACATCGATGTGTTAAAAGGTATAAATCACACTTAGTTAGACTTGGTGCGATCCATAGCAAGTGACTATGAGTTAAGTCCTCCCTCTGGGTTAAGTCCCAGATAGTAAATGCCTAGGTTTTGATAATGTTCTATAAGGACATTTTCAATAAGATATTCATTAAATTGATCATTAGGAAGTTTTATAATTACTCGAATCTCGTGAGACGAAGAGTCGAGTTAGACATCATAATTGATGATGACTTAGTCAACTTCTAGGATGAAATTCGGAGTAGTAACTCCGATTTATAACTTGATGCAATCAGAATAGGTCCGTGTGCGTAAATAAATTTTGGAATTTAGTTTACGTGCCCAAGGAAAAAATTTTCTCACTTTTTGCAAGTAAATCTTTAAGTTAAAAGATTGGTGCAGAAAGAAAATAGTGAAGTACAATCATGTTGGTCGAGAATGTTTTTCATCCTAATTCCTATAAACGGATTATGATGAAACTGTTTTCGCCAGCTGATGTGTACAGATCTACTCGGACCAAACTCGATGTAAACACTTATGTTGACCATGAAAACTGGAACATTCACTTATAAGTTTGTTTTTCTAAATGTTATTTAGAAGAACCAACTTATATGAATTAACCAGAAAGTTTTCAAGGTCAGTGGGAGCGAATAAATTACATACGAGACATCAAAGGGAAGGAACATATATTTTGACAAAGTAATCAAAATGGTTGATACTTTATCAGAAATAGATATGAGCCATTTGAAATGACCAGTGACAAATGATTATCGTAAGGTACGATAAGCTGGATAAGATCCAAGGAAATAAAATATTATGGACTCCAAAAGACCAAGTGAATTATTTGAATAAGATTCAAATGGTTGGTCCAACATGAACATAGAAACCTCTTAAGTCTATATAGTAGACGGTTTAGCAGATCCACTCACGAAGTCTCTACCACATGAAGTCTAGAAAGACTTATGTGTAAAAACGGTATAAGATACCGAGATAAATGGGCCTAAGTGCAAGTGGGAGATATAGAGAGATGTATGCCCTCGAGGTAATTTATCTCTGTGAAAACAATACAAACGTCTTGTTCGAAATAACAGTAAGTTGTTGGGTAATAATTTATCTAAGTTATATTATAATGGAGTAAACATTAGATATTAACTTAGGTAAAGTCTTAAGACTTTATGCAAGGTCAAACATGTATCGAGATGAGTATTTTGATCATGGAGAAATGTTTGATTGTCTGTAGCATAAGTCTAAAAGGGTTCGTGGTCATAGATGTTTCGAGATAAGGATATCGAAACATCAGATAGATCATTGTGTCTTACTCTTCACCGTATAGCGGTGACGATGATCTCATGGTCGTTTTGACTTGGCGAAGTCGAAGACGAGACACATGTGCTCATTAGAGAATGAGTTCACTGGACGATCCACAAGAGTTATCATATGGTTATATTGACCAATCTGTCAATGATAACTCTTAGTGATGATAGGCAAGTTGGACTTTTGACTTGAGGTCATTTTACGAACCTGTGCGTGAACGGTGCCACTTAGATCACTGACCTAGCTTCGAGGCTAGGTCTGTCGAAAGGTCTTTGATTGGGTGTCACTTGAGCGTACGAGGAGATTAATGACCAAGAGAGGATTCATCTCTCCCGATCAATGGGAGTTAGTGTCGTAGAGTTAGTTCGGTCTTTAGTAAAATCTCTGATCAGAGTATGTTAGAAGAAGTCCAACATTAGTTGACTAAAGATCGATGGAAACTAATCGGAGTCAAGTTATTGAGGTTGACAGTTTGACCGCACCCTAGACTTGATCTACACGACATAGTTTAGACAAAGAGACTATAACTGCGGAACTCATCACAGACACAATCAAGGTGGTCCTGACAATTCTCGTGTTGATGAGGTAACCACATAATTATGATTCTGAAACATTGACGGCAACCACTACTCGTGGTCACTGTCGTATAGGGCTTCGAGCCCAACCTGTAGTAAGGGTCATGCTATAAGGTCTTACACAGAGTGCGACCTTCGTCTAGTAATATGTAGAATCATTAGGGAGAATATGCATTTGATGCAATGGATAAAATAATGCAAAAGATGTTTGCAATTATCTCCTGCATTCGGGATAAATGATCTTGAGTGCAAGTGGGAGATGTTCGGGGATATGCTCCAAGATCATTTGCATTTGATGCAAGGGATGGAATATTGCATTTGATGCAATATAATAATTTAAGCTTAGATATTGACTATTTTGCATTTGATGCAAATCAGATTAAATGTGTCGTAATTAGTTTACGACAATATTTAATGAAATAAATGCAAGGAAAAGTTCAAGGGTAAGACGGGAATGTCCCGGTCTAAACCCAGGTTCGAACGGCGTCCAAATCGGACGCTAAACGCCCAAGATATGACCAAAACAATCAAAGGCCCTAGACCATTGCATTTCAGCCCAATAGGCTGATTTAAATATAGATAAAGGGGGCCCACATTAAAGCCCGGCCCATTGGGCCAGGCGGTTTTGTTTTTTCCCGCAAAAACAGCAACAAGCGCTCTAAGCGCCCGCAAATGTCGAAAGGGGGCCCACCCGCATCATGATGCAGGGCACCACCCTTGCCTGTGCAAGCGGGACGCGTGCACAGCACGCGCCTGTGAGGCACGTGCTGTGCACGTGCCCAGTGCGTGCAGAAAACGCATGGGGCCCATGTGGCCCCACGTTCTAGGTTTTTGTGCCTGACATCTTAGCGGCTGGCTGTTTGCGTTTTTTTGTGGGTTTGGGCTCATCTTTGGGCAATCAATTGGAGGGTCAAACGGACTCCGATTGACTCGCCGTTTTTTCCTATGCGTTCACCGTTGAACGCTCTTCCATTTGATAGGTTGTATCATTCATGAAGCTCAACGGTGAGGGAGTAAAAATTCACAGAAGTTTGCCCTTTGTGAAAGGCAAACTAACTTGATTTAATTAACTCAAAATTATAGTCCCACATTGGTTGTGGAGAAAAGGGGAGAGTCAGCCGCCTATATAAATAGGGGCCTCCCCCTTCCTCCAAATTCGTCCCAAGCTCAAGATCTGAGGAGCTCCCGTAAATTTTGGAGCACGCTCGGATCGAAGCTTAAATTAATTCTTCTTCTCCCTATATTTCTGCCTTACTCCTGAAGGGATCTAGCAAAGCGACGAAGGAGTTCAGATTCGGATCCGAAATCTTGGCGAAGGCTTTCACTCGCGTGAAACTTTCTTTGGCGTGTGGTTGGCTCAACGACACTAGGATTGCTTGCCTCGAGATGCAGAGCAGTTTGAGGAGCGGTTCGAGAAGCGGCTCAGCATAGGACGGGGAGCGGCACAAAAGACGGTGCAGAACATCTTGCCTGCCCCAGGGCAAGATTCTTGGTATGTGTTTTATAGGCATTAGTTTAATTTAATCGCAGTAGGTTAGATACTTCTTGGGATGGTCAGATCCATCCTGAGTCAGTTAAGATCTTAGCCAAGGGCCTTGTACCTTATGGCTAAGTTAAAATGTTTAACTGCATGTTAATAGATTAAATTGTTTATTCTTCCGCTGCATATTTTTGCTTCCGTGTTCCGTTCGACTTAGGACGGGCATAGATTTTAGCCCTGAGGGTATGACAAAACCCTTTAGATTCAAT
>JAULAV010002327.1:0-25000 GCA_030789695.1 Scilla litardierei
GCACCTATGTCTCGTCTCCGATTTCGCTAAATCGAACGTTCATGAGATCATCGCCACCAACACTTGGTGAAGACAGAGCACACAATAGTCTATCTGATGCATCAATGTCCTTTTTTGATAGAACTATGACTACGAACATTTTTTATAGACTTATGCTACTAGCGGCCAAAACATTTTCCCATGATCGAAATCCTCATTTCGATACATGTTCGACCTTGCACTAAATCTTAAGACTTTATCTAAGTATAAAATGTAGACAAACATTATGATTATACTCGAATAAACATTACCAGATAGCATACTATCATTTTGAACAAGATGTCCCAATTATAAATAATTGGCCTCGAGGGCACACATTTCCCAACATTGCCGCGAGGCATTATCTAGCGCAATAAAATATAAAACACATGAATTTAATGATTACCTAAGATGCTAACTTTATTGTGCCTGAATGTTAGACTTTCTGATCCCCATATCTTGGCATGGATGTGGGATTGAGCTATAGCAACCCTCGTGCACTCCCCAAAAGGGATGTTCCCTAAAAAGGACACACAATTGACTTTGGAATCACGATAAGCATTAACCCTAGATGACCCCATAACACATACAAATCCTACTATCTCTCTCTCTCCCCATTAGACCAACCAACTTTAGTGAATCATATATCACAACCCATATTGTCCCAACACTTCCATCCAATTTTGTAGTTGAGACATCACTTCTCTCACCATTATCTCTCTTAAATCAAATGAACTTGTGAGATTGTAGAATGAATTGTCCTTATGGAATACAACTTTGAACTCACCGGATTTATTACTTCTTGACATCATGCGCCTAGGAGCTGCAATATTTTGAGGTAAATGGGTCATTGTACGATGGCTCCGCTTGAGTCCTTTAAAATAAAATAAGTTATGGAGGTCAAGTTTGGAGCACGCTTTAAAACCATCAAGCACAGACAACTAAAATTTAAAGCTGTGGTTTTTATACCTTCTGTTTTGGGCAAACGTGCTATATATAGGTACCGTGCAGAGGCATAAGATGGTAATTATATCCTCTTATCTAGGTCTTGGGGACGTTCTGTTAATTTCTACTTAACCTTTGTCAAGGATCAGGCATATTTAGGACATGATTGGAGATCGGGCTTATGTGTGGTTGTATTGGGTCGGGGCCTGTGTTTATCATAGAGGGGCACATGTATCTGACAATGGCCCTCGTCCCTGAAGTTCAACAGTTCATTCCTTGTTTGAGTTCAGGAATGTGCTAATTTTTGTCTTTTAATCTCCTTAACGTTGTTAGAGATCAATGACGTGGCAGGCACATGTGCATTTGTCGTGACATTTCTCAGAAATATATTTATTGTTATTTTGAATATTTTCATTCATTGGTTTGGTTGGCGTTCCCTTTTTGCTAAACCAATATAAGATTTTCCTCAAAGCCCCTACACGCACACTTGCCTGAATTTTATGGTTTTGTTAAGCATGGGGCCACCTTGGTTTTTTTCTTCGATCAGATCTTCTATTCACTGAACTCCTCCTTATTCAACTCGTTCTTGCACTCACCTTTTCAAAAGGTATCTCATCTAAATTAGTCATCCATCATCTTCTGTTTACCTTATATCAAAGCATTGTGGTCATATCAGGTGTCAAAGTAGAAAAGGCATTGGCGATTGTCATATAGTCGCGCTTGTCATCTTATAACAAAGATCTAGGTAAGGGTGCTAAATATAACAGCTTAGAGGATGAGCTCAGTGAATAACTGATGGCCTGAAATTGTTGTTTTTTGTGATCCAGATATCATGTATGTTGATTTCCCATGCGACTCGATCGAGTAGCAGGCTACTCGACCGAGCTGCAGGAGCAGATCGAAGCAACGGAGACAGAGAGTTGTGGGGTGGTTTTCCCATGACTTGGACGACCTCCTACTCGATCGAGTAGGGGGATACTCGGTCAAGTAGCTTGCTCCTCGGTCAAGCTACCGAATGATTTTGAAGATCTCAGAAACCCGAGAGATTGCTGTTTGAAGAGAGCTCTACAGGGAATACCGACTCGGGCTGAGTAGCTATGCTACTCGACCGAGTCGACTCCACTCCACCCAGTGGCAAAGCAGTGCAAGTCAGCTCGGTCGAGCAGCTTGGGCTGTCGACTGACTCGGGCTGAGTCGATGCGGGCCCAGCCGAGATGACCAATGGCCAGATGCGTTTTTCTCAGGTTTTGGGGATCCTATTTAAGTGAGATTGTGAGGGCTTGTGCGGTTTGACAAGTTATTACTCATGTGAGTGGAAGCAAGATTGTAACCCCAAGTGTTTGATCTCTCTGATAGTGGAATCGTCTCGGATTGCTGGATGTAGGTTGTCTACAACTGAACCAGTGTAAATTCTCTTGTGTCTGCGTTTGATTTGTTGTTTCTTTGATTCGTTTGCTACTTTCTATTGCAAGGTCAATTGGGTGTTTTGTTGGATGATTTGGGATCATTTGCTAGCCCTAGATTCCTGATCAGTTTATTAGGGTTGGTATTCCGCATGGATCCCAAAGGTGTTGTCTTTCGCCAGTGGTTTTATTCCCAACAAGTGGTATCAGAGCTTGTGGTTCGTTTGCAAAGGAAGTTAGTGGCGAAGGAAAGATGGTGTCTTTGGCAACTTTGAACATTGAGAAGTTCACCGGCCGGAATGATTTTCGGATCTGGCAGGCGAAGGTGAAGAATGTTCTTATGCAGACGGGATGTTATCAGATCGTATTTGATGTATCGAATATCGATAAGGAGGTGAAGGAATCTGCTAAGGCGGAGATGGAGAGGAAGGCGTACATCGCAATTCAGTTGTCGTTATCAGATAATGTTCTGAGGGAAGTCTTAGATGAGGCTACGACATCTGATATATGGAAGAAGCTTGAGGGACTATATATGAAGAAATCCTTTACGAGTCGCCTATATTTGCTTCAGCAGCTGTATACTCTCACGATGAAATTTGGATCAGCAGTGAAGGATCACATGGATGAGTTGAACCGAATAGTGCTGGATTTGCAGGGTATGGATGTGAAGATTGAGGATGAACAGCAATTGGTTATCTTGCTATGTTCATTGCTTGAGGAGTATAATCAGTTTATTCGGTCGATGATTTATAACCGAACTACTCTCACCGTGGAAGAGGTGAAGGCAGCACTTCACATAGAGCATCTATATGGCAAGGTTCAAGGTAGAGATCATGTAAGTGACCGCGAGGAGGCATTGCATGTGAGGGGTCGACAGGAAATGAGAGGAGGCTTCAAGAAGAACAATGACCGTTCCAATTCGAGACATTCGCAGGATAGGTTTACGAACATCACATGTTACAATTACCAGAAGAAGGGTCAGTATTCAAGCCATTGCCCTAACAAGGTTAGGAAGAAAGGCAAGTAAACCGAGAAGGATTCCGGTTCGGCATCTTTGTGGATTGATGGTGAGCAGGTCCGTGATGAAGGTAGAGTTACCGAGATGTTTGCCGCAGGGATTGCAGGAGATGCAAATATGTCATGGCTCATGGACAGTGGATGCTCGTACCATATGACTCCTCATAGGAGTTGGTTCGCAACATACCATTTCAAGGAGGATGGAGGTTCAATCCTCATGGGGAACAATGCAGTGTGTAAAACTGTGGGTATTGGAACCATTCGGATAAAGATGTATGCCGGCAAAATGCATACACTTGCCGATGTGAGGCATGTCCCAGATCTGCGGAAGAGCCTAATCTTCATAGGCGTATTGGACAATGCCGGATGTAAGTCGGTCTTTGAAAAGGACCAACTTCGAGTTTCGAAAGGAGCCATGGTTAAGATGAAGGGAAGAAAAGTGGAAAAATTATATGCCCTTCAAGGTACCACCGTTGAAGGTGAAGCAGACATAAGCAATACGAGCTCAGTTCCCAGAGATTCGGCCAAGTTATGGCATTTTTGCTTGGGTCATCCATGTGACAAGACCCTCAATGTACTCCAAAGAAGAAAGCTGATTGAAGCCTCGAATGAGAGTGTAGAATTCTACGAATCCTGTGTGTACAGAAAGAAGACAAAGGTACAGTTCAACATGGGGAAGCACACTAGCGGTGGACCACTTGACTATGTACACACCGATGTGTGGGACCCGTGCCCAGAGCCGTCAAGAGGGGGAGCTAGGTATTTTGTCTTGTTCATTGATGACTACTCTCGCAAAGTCCGGATGTACTTAATGAAGTCGAAGGATCAGACTTTTGATATGTTTCGAGAGTGGAAGACCATGGTGGAGAAGCAAATCGGAAGGCATGTGAAAGTGCTTAGATCTGACAATGGAGGTGAATATACTTCGAGGGAGTTTAGAAATTTCTATAAACTCCATGGGATCAGCCGTCATTTTAGCACACCTGGAGATCTACAGTCTAATGGTGTGGTGGAGTGGATGAATCATATATTATTGGAGCGAGTGCATTGTTTGAGGCACTCAGCCGGTTTGGGAAAGGAATTCTAGGGTGCGATACTCACTACTGCTGTGCACATTATGAACAGAGTTCCTTCAGGAATGATTGGCTACAAGATTCTTGAGGAGATGTGGAGGGGTGAAGCTGGCGATTATTCGTACTTGCGCATTGTGGTTTGCCTGGCATATGTGCACGAGAGGGGCGACAAGTTGGATCCAAGAGCAAAGAAGTGTATCTTTCTTGGATATGGCCACGGCGTCAAGGGATATCATTTATGGTATCCAGAGGGTCAGAAAGCGATAGTGAGCCGACATGTCACTTTTGATGAGGATGCAATGCTCAGGGCGGAGCATTCTCATTCAAAAGAGGACACGTCTGTAGAGGTGATTTCGACAGAGAGAGTCAATCTTTCGGTCCAGCCCACTCAATGACCAGGCAAATAGTTGATGGTCGATGCTTCAGTTGAGGAAGATGATGAGGTCCATGCTAAGGACCAAGTGCAGACACCCGATCCATCTCAGGTACGCGTTGACACCTATGCAGGTGATGATGGAACATGGAGATCGAAGAGGGTGAAGACAGCACCAGAAAGATTTGGAGCATGGGATTATGTGGGTTATTCTTTTGATGATATGACGGCTTATGCACTCAATCTAGAGCATGAGGAGCCAGCGACATATGGTGGACCCGTAGTCTCAGGAGATGCAGCTCAATGGCAATGAGCTATGGAGGAGGAGATGGAGTCTCTTCACCGGAATGACACTTGGGATTTGGTGCCGTTACCTATCGAGAAGCGTGCCATTGGTTGTCGTTGTATATACAAGGTCAAGGAAAGCTCAACTCAAGACAGGAACAATGTCAGGTATAACACAAGGTTGGTAGCCAAGGGATTTGCATAAAGGAAAGGAGAAGACTACAACGAGATATTCTTACCAGTTGTGCGACACACATCATTTCATGTGTTGTTGGCGCTTGTTGCTAGCATGAACATGGAGTTGGAGCAACTCGATGTGAAGACCGCCTTTCTGCATGGAGATCTTGATGAGGAAATTTATATGCAGCAACCTGAGGGGTTCAGAGTTGAAGGAAAACATGCCTTGGTGTGCAAGTTGAAAAAATTGTTGTACGGGTTGAAGCAGTCACCCAGACAGTGGTACAAACGATTTAATAGCTTCATGATGAAAGTAGGCTTCGAGGGGAGCACTAAGGATCAAGGTGTGTATGTGCGCACACTTGAGAATGACTTAAAGATCTATTTGTTGCTCTATGTAGACGACATTCTAATTGCTTCTAATAGCATGTCTGAGGTGAAGAAGCTGAAGGTGAAGCTTGGGCACGAGTTCGACATGAAGGACTTGGGGCCTGCAAAGAAGATTCTCGGTATGGAGATTTTCCGAGATCGTAAGAAGCATGAGCTTAGATTGTCACAGAAGGGGTATATTCAGAGGGTGCTAGCCCGGTTTGTGATGGATAGTGAAAAGCCCGTGACGACACCTTTGGGAGCTCATTTTCAGCTGTCGGTGAATCAGTCGCCAAGCACCGATGAGAAGAAGACTTACATGTCTCAGGTGCCATATGCGAGTGTAGTAAGAAGCTTAATGTATAAAATGGTTTGCACGCATCCAGATATTGCACAAGCCATTGGAGTGGTTAGCAGGTATATGGCTAATCCTGGCAAGGAGCATTGGCAGGCCGTCAAGTGGATTCTGAGATATCTGCGAGTCACGGCGAGTGTCGGGATCCTCTATGGGAGAGGAGACGGTAATGTGCTGACATGGTACTGCGATGGCGATTCTGCAGGTAATAGAGACATGCGGTGATCTACCATGGGGTATGTGTTCACCTTGGGCACTGCCACGGTATCGTGGAGGTCGGTCTTATAATCTGTGGCTGCGCTATCTACCACAGCGGCCGACTTGATTGCAACAGTGAAAGCTGTGAAGGAGGCCAAGTACTTGAGGAGTCTGCTGAGAGATTTGGAAGTGCCGTAGAGTTCGTCACATGTGCATTATGACAGCCAGAGTGCCATTCATCTGGTAAAGCACAAGGCGTACAGTTCGAGGACGAAGCATATTGAGTGCATGATTCCTTCCTGGATTTGGAGAAGAAGGATATAGAGCTTCAGAAGATCCCAACTGAATTGAACCCCAGAGACATGTTTACCAAGCCAGTTCCCACCGTCAAGCTCCTGGTTTGTATGGAGCTGATTTCCTTGTTGGCTTAGGTGGCGTCGGAGGGTGCATGTTTCGAGACGATCGTGATAATTAGAGAGAGGGTCATGGTGTGCAGCGTGGAGATGCAGGAGTCTTTGGGATGAGATTTGAATCAAGGTAGAGTGTTGTTTTTTATGATTCAGATCTCATGTATGTTGATTTCCCATGCGACTCGGTCGAGTAGCAGGCTACTCGACTGAGCTGTAGGAGCAGAGTAGAAGTAGCGGAGACAGAGAGTTGTGGGGTGGTTTTCCCATGACTCGGGTGACCTCCTACTAGGTCGAGTAGGGGCTACTCGGTCGAGTAGCTTTCTACTCGGTTGAGCTACAGAAGGATTTTGAAGATCTCAGAAACCCGAGAGTTTGCTGTTTGAATAGAGCTCTGCAGGGAATACCAACTCAGGCCGAGTAGCTATGCTACTCAACCGAGTCGACTTGACTCCACCCAACGGCTGAAGCAGTGCAAGTCAGCTCGGTCAAGCAGCTCGGGCTGCCGACCGACTCGAGCCGAGTCGGCGCGGGCCCAGCCAGATGACCAATGGCCAGATGCGTTTTTCCTCAGGTTTTGGGGATCCTATTTAAACCTAACTATATTTTTAGCCTAAAACAAGAATATTGGATTATTAGAGTTTTGGAGAGCCTCTAGCCACCCCCTTGGAGATTTTGTAGGGTTTTGGAGTTCTTGAGAGAAGGTGAGTTTATTCTTCTCTATTCCTCCATTGATTTCTTTTTCCTTGAGTGAGATTGTGAGGGCTTGTGCGGTTTGACAAGTTATTACTCACGTGAGTGGAAGCAAGATTGTAACCACATGTGTTTGATCTCTCTGATAGTGGAATCGTCTCGGATTGCTGTATGTAGGTTGTCTACAACCGAACCAGGGTAAATTCTCTTGTGTCTGCGTTTGATTTGTTGTTTCTTTGATTCGTTTGCTACTTTCTATTGCAAGGCCAATTGGGTGTTTTTGGATGATTTGGGATCATTTGTTAGTCCTAGATTCCTGATCAGTTTATTAGGGTTGGTATTCCGCGTGGATCCCAACGGCGTTGTCTTTCGCCAGTGGTTTTATTCCCAACAGAAATGTAGGTTAGGTATATGAGTAAATATGCCAGATTGGAGGCCAACAATGATGCAACCATCGATGATGAAGATTACTTTACTCTTATGGGTTGCCCTTTAAAATCAATCTTAATATAGTCAGAGGACATTATCCTAGTTCCTAATATTCTGTACATTTTTCCAAGTAAATATTAGATAACCCAAATCAAAGTCATATAGTCATAATTTATGCCTCTCTTGTATATTGTTGGAAGGTTAAAGTTTAATGAGCATGCCTACTTTCTAAACGTTAACGACGTATGTCTGTATGTAAAGGACTTTTCTCTCTGTTTACATTTCCCTCTTCACACATTCCTTGAGAAAGTAATGAACTTCCTTATGGTCCTTCTATGCAAGTTGACCCCTAGCTCTATTGGGCACTTGAACATCAGAGTTACCACCATGTACCTTAGGAGCAAGATCAAGCTAAACGTATCATTGTTTTACCATTTTTCTAGACCAAGGAACACCTCCAGCTACTTGGTTCATCTCTCAGCTTCTTGTAAGTGGGGTTTAGTTACAAACATATGTTTGTTTAACCATAACCTATGTATTTATTTGAATTTCAGAGGTTCTAACCTTCACTATAAAGTACGAGACTCCCAATCTTAAGGCTACAGAATGAGAACAACTGGCACCTAAAGAGTGTTAGGTAGTAATTAAGCTCATGGAGATCCAACGACCTAAGCGTTTCTTGAGATTCCTTATCAAGGTGGAAAACTTGGCTGAGGCTGGCATTTTCTAACCTCAGCTTGTCAGCAAGTTAATTAGTTTTTGTGTTGATGATGTGGGGGCTTACTTTGATTCTCCTTTTTTGCAACGATGAAAGGTAAGCCACACAATCCACCCCAGGAAAGGGTAAAGGAGCCAGCAGCTCATCGCTATGATCACTCCATATTTTACACCTTTTTTCTGCATATTTGCATGCCATTTTGATCGCTCGTATCGTGTTTTTCACGATTATTCGACAATATTACGATGCTTTTCACGATTTCTTGTTTTTGTCGTATTTCAGGAGATTTGGAGCGATTTGGAGTGATTCTGAGATGCACCCACTCCGGAGTGTCACCCGTGACTCTTTTGAGGGGAATTCTACGATTGGAGAGGAGTGGAAGAAGAAAGAACGTCGTAGGAGAGACGAGGGAGCAAAAATACGAAGATTGGGCATTTTCAGCATGTCACTCGGCCGAGTGAAGGAGTCACTCGGCCGACCATCGACAGCCCGCTCGGCCGGCCAGATCGGACACGCAAAAGATAGAGTATCAGTGTGCACTCGGCCGACCATCGCCAGCCCACTCGGCCGAACCACGGAGACACCACTCGCCCGAGTGGCATCAAGACGACGGCAAGAAAAAATCCCAGACTTACTGTAATCTGTCAGTGCAGTCCCGAGTTCCGACTCGGCCGAGTGAAGAAGTCCCCTCGGCCGAAGCAAAGAAAGTAACTCGGTCGAGTGACTCCCGAGGAGCCGACCCCCAAAAGTCCGAAGTTACTGGAATCAGTCAGGGTTTCTCACTCGTTCGAATGACATTTGTCTCTCGACCGAGTGAGCCGCGCTGCTTGTAGCGTAAATTGCGATTTTCAGGCTGCGCAGGGGCAATTTTGTCACAGTTTTTTGGACGATTTTGGGGGGTATTTAACCGCAGTTTTTAACCTAGTTTAGAGAGCTTTTTCAGAACTTTTTGCAGCCTTTTTTAGATTACTTTTTAGGAGATTAGATTGAGCTTTTTGGAGGGAGACAAAAGTGTTATTTTGTTGGATGCTATTGAATCTTCATTGGTTTGTCTCTCTTTCTATCAAAAACCTCATTTTTATTGATATATTGTCTATTGCAATGAATTCTATTGTTTTTATTATTGAATTTCTAATGATTTGCATTATGAATTGTGAGTAGTTCTATCGTCTTAGGGCGTAGGGATGAACCCTACGAACCCTATTTCTAATTTGTGATGAATTGGTGAAATTATTGCTAGAATTGATTAGGGTTAGTTTGAGATTGATTTAATACGAATAGCTAGGGATTCATACCGATTGGGATTTGCAAGAGATTGGATCCCAACTCGATAGGAAGTCCTAGAAATTTGAATTGGGTTACAATTGGATTTCTCTGGAATCAGTTTGCAAGAGATTGGACCGGAACTAGGGTTTTCGATTGCAATTCTATACCAATACCCGTTTGCAAGAGATTGGATGGGTAGGAACTATCCCAACCTAGGTCGTAGCTCGAGTTTGCACGAGAGTGGGCTCGAGATACGATTGAACGATGATGTTGTTCTTCACGCTAGCTTGCCTAGGTTAGGGTTTGCAAGAGATTGGACCCTACCCTAGGTTTGCTATAGACCGGCAATAGCGCGAGAGCGTGAACTTGGTTCTATATTTAGTTGCAACTAGTTCACCTGAATTGCAAGTCTAGCAATTGTGAAACCTACGAATCACAATGATGAGATACGGTTTGTAGCGGGGATTCCCTATCCCTAGGCGTCTTTATTAATTTGATATTTCCTTTATACGATTGAACGACTGTGACCGCTTTATTGCGAATATTTCTCGACTGTTCTCATAGCCAGGTGAATTGAAGAAGACACCGTCATTTGCCCTCCTCGTGTTCGATACCCGCTCCCCGCTACACCGTGCGCTCGCGGTAGGACTACGAGTCGCTCGTCCCGGTTGTGTGTGCATACCGGGGCGCGATCAAGTTTTTGGCGCCGTTGCCGGGGAGGCGATAGTGTTTGATTCTACCTACCTAGCTATTTTTCTTTTTGTTTTATTATTTCTATTTTTATTTTACCCTTCCTTGGTGCTAACTATTTCTTTGAAACTCTATCTTCCCTTGCATGTACACGAGATCCACGGCGGACCCTGAAGAAATACTATACGATCCGGAGATCAAATGTACATTGAGGAGGATCAGAGCGGAGAGGAGACTCGATACGGAAGGAACTTTTATGACCAATCCTGAGACACCCGAAGAATTGGCGGCGCGAATGGCGAGGATCATTTCCATTAGAGATAAGCTTCGGCTTAAGACTTCCTCAACGACCTCGTCCATAGCAATGCCGGAGTTGGCGGCCGACAAAAATTTCGAGTTGAAGACTGGATTGGTAGTTCTGATGCAGCAAGACCCTTTTCATGGGAATTCCCATGAAAACCCTCATTACCACATCCAGCTCTTTTTATCAAAATGTGCCACCTTCCAAATGACGGGCGTCTCCATAGATGCTATCAGACTGCGCCTCTTCCCCTTCACACTCAAGGACAAAGCCTTATATTGGTCGAGGACGCAAGCTGAAGGAATCTTCACCACTTGGGATGAATTGGCGAGTGCCTTCGTCGACAAATTTTACCCGCCCTCCAAGATGGTGAAGATAAGAAGTGCTCTCATGTCCTTCAAGCAAGGACCGCAGGAGACTCTCTATGAGGCGTGGGAGCACTTCAAGGACTTGCAACATCAATGCCCTCATCACAACATAGAGGATTGGGAGCTTGTCCACAGTTTTTACAATGGACTCCAACCGGGCACAAAACAGATTATTGATGCTACCGCCAACGGAGCCATTTTGTCAAAGACCCCCGATGAAGCTACGGCCTTGCTTGAGGAGATGGCCTCCAACAACCAACAGTGGGGCGACGAGCGAGGACATTCTTCGTCCTCCTTAAAGCCCACGAGTATTTATGAGGCCAAGGCCATGGCGGAGCTTGCTAGTAAATTTGACTCTCTCCACAAGGTGGTGGAGAGATTGGAGAAATACATTACCGAGCCGCATGGAGCTCCTTCTACATCCGCACCGACAAACCATATGAGTGATTGGCAAGACCAATCCCAAGCCATGTATGTAGGAGGAGAGCATGGAGAAGGTGCTTTGGAGTAAATTCAGTATGTTGCGGGGAATTCTGGATATTGGGCAAACCCGGCCGCTAGAAACCATCCGGGTTTTTCCTATGCTAATAATGATGGTGCCTTGAACCCCCCCGCCTCCCCCCCGCCTCAACAACCACCTCAAGCTCGGGCTCCACCACCATAACCGAATTATCAACCAAGGGGGCCACTGCAACAAAACTTCCCACCTAGGCAACAAGTGGGACCTTATAGGCCACCAGGGTATAATCAAGGTTGGAGAAATCCCAACCCTCCGTAAGCTCAACCACGTTCGGATTTTGAAGCTAAGGTGGAGGAGTTTATGGCGGAGCAGAGAAAGATTAACGCCACGTTGAAGGCGGGACAAGATTCTATCACCACAGTCGTCATTCAAATTGGGGAGCAACTTGCATTGCTCAATAGAAATAACCAACAATTGCCGGCTCAACCCGAGCCAAATCCACGGGGCAACACCGGCCATATCAACGCGGTTGTTGCGGTTACGATAAGGGGTGGGAAGGATACCACTCCCCCCATGACTCAAATCAAGGAACCCGTGGTGAAGATTCTAGAAGAGAGCGAGCCGGTAATTGAGGTGGAAAAAGAGAAGGAGCCGCAAGAATGAGCAAAATCTAGAGTGGAGGAACCTATTGATGAGCGACGATTCATGCCACCGGTGCCTTTCCCTCAACGGCTAGCTAGAGCCAAGATCGAGAAGAGGCTAGCCATGTTCCTCGAATACTTGAGAGGGGTGAGCCTCAATATCCCTTTCCTTGATGCCATAGTGGAAATCCCATCCCACGCGAATTTCTTAAAGGACTTGATTACGGGAAAAAAAAGGAAAGAGAAGATCATGCTCGCGGAACAAAGAACTTGGTTCACTAGGAAGGAGAAGGAGCCCGCCAAATTTAAAGATCTCGGGAGCTTCCGGATTCCTTACACACTAGGAGGCGTCCCCTTACAAAAAGCATTGGTTGATTTGGGTGCTAGTGTGAGCCTCATGCCTCTCACCATGTTCCGGAAGTTGAACACCGGCACGGATTTAAAGCCAACCGACATGAGGATTCAACTCGCAGACGGTCGGATTACAAGGCCGGTTGGGATCGCGGAGAACATCCCACTCCAAGTTCCGGGAGGCATATGCTTGCCTTGTGATTTTGTGATCATGGACATCAAGGAGGAGGGTGACACATCGCTCATACTTGGACACCCATTCCTCGCCACCACCGGTGTAATCGTCGATGTGCGGGAAGGGACTCTTACCTTGAATGTCGGCAACATTGAAGTCGAGCTCCATATACCAAAGGCTATGAAGCACATGCCGTATCATGAGGAGCTAGATTACTTGGACCTCCTTGGACCTCCTTGATGATGACGGCTTCGAAGAAGGCCAAGATTTGGTCGAAGAAGAGAAGACGGAGGACTATCCCAATATCTCCACGGCGAATGATGATGGCGACGCTGATGTCGCGAGAATACGGGAGCTTTACAAGCTCTCGACATTGAAGAATCCGAAGAAAGCTCCATCGACTCGAAGATCGGTGTCACCGGCGAAGCCAAGGACCGGAACAAGCTCAAGCTTGGGGGAGCCATCCCCCAACATTGCTCATGATGAAGGGGCGCTGAGGAAGGCCACGCACCACCACGATCCAAATCCGAGCGGTCTTCCCGGTAAGTTCGACGGGTGCATCTCGTATGCACCCAACATCACGCGTTAATTGAAAATCCAAGGGGGTCGAGCTCAAGAACTTAAACGAGCGCTTGTCAGGAGGCAACCCGACGGTTTTTGCATTATTTTTATTTGATTTTCATTTTTGGTTTAGACTTTTTTTAGTTTTTAGAGTCTTTTTGCCCATAAAAATCGTGACAACTGGTCTTAATTTCTATGACAGGAGAGGAGAAAAGGAGATCTCTCATATGGAGAAAGATAGAGGCAAGGAAGAGTGCTCCAAGAATGCGATCTGGCCTTGAGAGGAGGAAGAAACCAACTGGATGAAGAAAAACAGAGAGTAGAGCGAAAACGGAGCCCCGAAGCAGAAAACAGCATGCCACTCGGCCGAGCATCATATGCCGCTCGGCCGAGCAAAGGACCCCATTCGACCGAGTGGGAAGTCTGCGCAACCAACTCTCTATCTTTTTTCTGCATTTCGTATTAACTGCCACTCGGCCGAGTACGTTTAGTCACTCGGCCGAGGGAAACGGATACCCTCCTAGGGCGAGAATTGCCGAGTAGCTTATGCCACTCGGCCGAAGGAGTTTTCTCCCTTCGGCCGAGTGAACAAAAGCCACTCGGCCGAGTCGTAAGTGGCGGGGAGAAATCTAAATTTTTTTAACGTTACGTCACTCGGCGAGTAACATAGTCACTCGGCCGAGTCGTAACTGCCCCAATATATATCGCTGCGGGCTCGGCGCGAATTTCAACGCAACTAATTCCCCAATTCCGCCCAAGCCCAGCGACGTTTCCTCTCCCCTCGCTCGCGATCGTCACCCCCTCGCCCGAATCACCTCGCCGCCGACCCCACTCGACCGACCACCGCCGGCGAGCACCTCCCGCCGACGCCCCGACCTTCGGCGAGTACCCTCGCCGCCGGCCGACCGCCTGCAACCCCAATTTTGCCCCTTAGCTCCATTTTCTCCCATTTTTGACGATCTGTACACCTATTGAGCCCCTAACCCAAATTAACTTCTTTATCTATCTATTATACCCCATCTCCCCCATGTATTTCGAATATTATCCGCTGATATCATTGTTTGATGTGCATGCTATCTTGGGGGAGCTTTGGGGAGCTTCTGGACGCGCTTTTAGCTCCACGGAGGCGGCACTCATCGCACGCACTTGCTGATTTGCTCTCTCGGCGTGTTCAGGTACACTCGTTCCTTTTATTGAGCACGCCGCGTTATATTTTTGTTGGGTGAGCACTCATGGCACACATGCCGCCCCGTACTAGGCCACGCACACGGGGATCCGCCCCCAAGCGGAGGCGGACCGATGACCCCGGTCCCTCTCACGCTAGGGAGGACTCCCCTCCACCTAGCCCACCACAGCCACCACCACCCACACAGCCGCTTCCCGCCGATACCATCCACGCACAGCCACCACCGGCTCCCGCCGTCGGGCCGCTGGGGATCACGTTCAGAGACGACGCACAGCGCGTCCGATTTGAGCGTATCGCCCAGCGCTCGATAGTGCCCTCTAGGTTCGCACACTTAGCAGACCTTGACCGCCTAGGGGTACTAGAGGGGATGCTCACGTTGTACGACAACGTGGGTTGGCGCGACTTCTTGTCTGTGTCGGCGGACACCTACGTCCGTCCGACACTTGAGGTTCTTAGCTCGATAGCCCAGACCCCTGGAGGATGCACATTCCGCCTGATGGATCGAGAGTGCGAGGTCACTCTCGCCATGCTTCGTGCGTTCTTCCAGTGGCCCAATGTCCCTGTCCCCGACGGAGCCTACGCACCCACTCACATCCCACCACCTTCGTTCGACACTTCCACATTCTGGACATGGATCACGGGCTCCCACCATGGCTTTGACCCTAGTAGGGCCAAGGCCTCAGCCATCCTGCACCCCTGCCTCCGCATTTCCCAGTGCCTCATGGCGACCACCTTCTTAGCGAGGTACGAGCCTGAGACGATGTCTACGCCTGAGCTCTACATGCTCTACGCGATGACTCGCCCCAGAGTTCTAGATAGGGATAGCGACGACCTGGTCCCCACCGTTGAGATTGATATTGCTAGCTGGTTTTTAGACCGCATCATCATTTCAGTGGGCGCTCGCTCACCTATTTGCTGCGGCGGTCTGATTACTCTGCTAGCCCTGATGACCGGCGTGGACCTACCTGCTGACCTCCGACGAGCCCCGGGCCCCACTGCACTATCGATAGACGTTATAGCCCGGATGAAGATGCTTCGTCTGCATAGCCAGCGGCACTGGGTATGGTTACACGGTCCCTTTGGTTCCGATTACATGGTTCTCCCGAGCCCCGCTCGGATACATATAGGACCGGCACACGTGGACTGGCTTCCGGCGATGGATCTCTTGATCCCCGCCGTGTACGTGCTAGAGGCCGAGGGAGCTGAGCAGGCACCACCTGCACCCGTAGACCCTGTGATCCCTCAGCCCGAGCCTGCACTGTCTGCACCTCCTGACACTTCTGTCCCCACTTCTGTCAGTGTCGAGAGTACCCTTGCTGAGCCATCCACCACGCCCACCACGTCTACCACCACCCCCACCACTGTTGTGCCTATCTCGGTTGAGCCTATTTCCTCACTTCTTTCCGAGCGTCCACCCACTATCCTTAAGAGCGACGAGCCTTCCTTCCCTGCTGTTGTGCAGACCCTATCCAGCTTGCTGTCCGCTGGGGTGTCACCTTTTGGTCCTTACACTTCCTCTCCAGTGGTCGACCCTTCTGTCTCCACCGCAGCCGTCCTATCTGAGAGTGTCGTGACGTCTGTCCTCACACCTGTGTCACTGACCTCTCTTGCTGCCTCGTCGTCGATTTTGTCTTCCACCACCGCTGCTGCTGCCTCCTCGTCCCAGCCTGCGTCCCAGCCTCGCACTGAGGCTGGGCATCCACTAGTGAGCACAGCACCGTTCCCGCACTTTCCTGCTGGGCCGATTACTTACACTGCCCGTGTCCGACAGCCCCGTCCTTCACAGCCTAGACCTGTTCGTCCCTCCGATCCACCACCCCTGACACTCTACTTCAGAGCCTTCGTGCTCTTGAGGGGGCGGTGAGTGGACTCAGAGGCGATTTTAGGGCTCTCTCTGCCACGGTCAGTTTCGTGGAGTCCCGCGTCGCCATGCTTCTCGATATTCAGGCTTGCCTGAATCAGATCCTGGCGCGACTCCCTCCACTACACCCACCCACCCAGCCGACACTTCGACCACCACCTCCACCACCACCTCCGCCACAGGACGAAGATGGTGCATCACCACCAGCTTAGGCACACCCTTGATGCCATTGATCTTTTTTTTGTCTTTATGCTGCCCATTTTCTGCCGGTCCTGTAGATTTTTGCCCCCACCTCTTCCCGGCACTATTTTTGTCCTTATCTTGCTCACATCATTTTATATCTTTTTTTGGAGAGAGGGAGTGTATTTTTTGTGACACATATCTGCATCACTCTGATCTTTGCATGCATCACATCCGCATCATATTTTTAGTTTATTTTTTTTCTTTCTTTTTATCATGCATGCATCCTCACCCACCCTGCCCATTTCACGTCTCTCGGTGTGCCACATCTTGCACATTGAGGACACTGTGCACTTTAGCTTGGGGGAGTGAGTTCTCACACTTTTTGCTTTTATCACCTTTATTTTTAGTTTTTTCACGTTTTTCCGCTTTTGCACCCATTTTTCATCACTTTTTTATTTTTTTACCATGCATCACGTTTTTCTTATTTTCTTTGTGTGCTGCATTGTAAATAGTTCCGTTTTCCTTTATCTTTGTTTCTTTCATCTTTTGCTAGAGATGATTTTTCTGTGATGACGATGACGTGGTGTTAGCTTTTCTCTATATGCATGCTGATTTTGTCATGTCATAGCTTTTGTTTCTGATATCATATGCTATGTTCTGCTTTGCATTTAGAAATAGTAACCCACTTCTTTTTCCGTATGAAAATGGATGAAATTCTACTATTAGCTGATGTCTGATGATTCATATGTATGCTATCGTAGAAAACACACCAAGATTCACGCATTGATTGCTTATATTTGGAGTACTGCTTTCTTTTTTCATATAACTTCTTATTGCATGATTTGTACGCTTCACTTCAGGTTGATTGAATGTTTGCTCGCATTGATATATCTGGACTAGTTTGCTTTTTGAGATCAAACTGAGTAGATTAAATTACCCTGCTGAAGTTGTCATGCACGTCCTATAGAGTGAACCGAGAGACACATTTATTTCTTTCTCCACATATCTTGAACATTATTTCTCTATTTTAAATTCATTGGTGAATCTCTCCTTAGCAATTCTATTATTGGCACCCCCCCATTATTATATCCCATGCTCCAAATTCCCCAAACTAAAAAGAAAAAAAATACTTGCATATCCTTCTCTTTTGATTTGGGATCATTTGTGTATATATATCATTTGAAAAAAAACAAAAAACAAAAAAAAGAAAATAAATAATAAATAATAATAAAAATAAAAAAGGAAAAGGAAAAGATTTGAGAAAAAGAAAAGAAAAGAGAAAAGAAGTTTGAAAACGATCCCATCTCATACCATTTCTCTCTTTCTTCCCTCTTTTGCTTTTATTTTTATTTCTTTGACTTTTGGAGCTTCAAAAGAAACGGGGGATGTAAATATAGTTTTGTTTATGCTACCACGCTTATGGATAAGCTTGTGGGAGAGGATCCTATGATGTGTGAGAGAGTGACTACTTGACGGTGCATGACAACCTAGGTTAAGTAATATTTTATACTCGGTGAGATTGCTAAAAGTTTCACGAAATCCAGAAATCTACGCTTAGCATTCATTTCATGAAAACCACACTTTTCTATTCTTACTACACTATTGTGTGATATCTCTTATACTCCTTATATAAAGCATTCAATTGAAAAGTGTGTGATCTACGATTTTGTATACCGCTTTAGACGCTTCAGACGATGTTAATTCTAGAATTATTCCATTTTTCATGCTATATTGATATTCTTGGGTTTTCTATTTCAAATGCACCATTATACTATGATATCGAGATAAAAGTCTTTGACATGTGCTTTGTATTCGATGCGTGCTATATGAGTAAGCAAACCACACGTCCTGAGAAAAATGATCTAGCAGTTTCCTTCTTCGTTTTCTATTTTGTTTTTCATTTTTCATTTTCCATTTTTTTTCCATCGCTTCCATATCTTTATCCACCGGGTTCGCTTTTTACTCATCTTCCTCGAGGACGAGTAAGAGGTAATCTTGGGGGATTTTGATCACTCCATATTTTACACCTTTTTTCTGCATGTTTGCATGCCATTTTGATCGCTCGTATCGCGTTTTTCACGATTATTCGACAATATTGCGATGCTTTTCACGATTTCTTGTTTTTGTCGTATTTCAGGAGATTTGGAGCGATTTGGAGTGATTCTGAGATGCACCCACTCCGGAGTGTCACCCGTGACTCTTTTGAGGGGAATTCTGCGATTGGAGAGAAGTGGAAGAAGAAAGAACGTCGTAGGAGCGACGAGGGAGCAAAAATACGAAGATTGGGCATTTTCAGCATGTCACTCGGCCGAGTGAAGGAGTCACTCGGCCGACCATCGACAGCCCGCTCGGCCGGCCAGATCGGACACGCAAAAGATAGAGTATCAGCGTGCACTCAGCCGACCATCGCCAGCCCACTCAGCTGAACCACGGAGACACCACTCGCCCGAGTGGCATCAAGACGACGGCAAGCAAAAATCCCAGACTTACTGTAATCCGTCAGTGCAGTCCCGAGTTCCGACTCGGCCGAGTGAAGAAGTCCCCTCGGCCGAAGCAAAGAAAGTCACTCGGCCGAGTGACTCCCGAGGAGCCGACCCCCAAAAGTCCGAAGTTACTGGAATCCGTCAGGGTTTCTCACTCGGCCGAATGACATTTGTCACTCGGCCGAGTGAGCCGCGCTGCCTGTAGCGTAAATTGCGATTTCAGGCTGCGCAGGGGCAATTTTGTCACAGTTTTTTGGGCGATTTTGGGGGGTATTTAACCCCAGTTTTTAACCTAGTTTAGAGAGCTTTTTCAGAACTTTTTGCAGCCTTTTTTTAGATTAATTTTTAGGAGATTAGATTGAGCTTTTTGGAGGGAGACAAAAGTGTTATTTTGTTGGATGCTATTGAATCTTCATTGGTTTGTCTCTCTTTCTATCAAAAACCTCATTTTTATTGATATATTGTCTATTGCAATGAATTCTATTGTTTTTATTATTGAATTTCTAATGATTTGCATTATGAATTGTGAGTAGTTCTATCGTCTTAGGGCGTATGGATGAACCCTACGAACCCTATTTCTAATTTGTGATGAATTGGTGAAATTATTGCTAGAATTGATTAGGGTTAGTTTGGGATTGATTTAATACGAATAGCTAGGGATTCATACCGATTGGGATTTGCAAGAGATTGGATCCCAACTCGATAGGAAGTCCTAGAAATTCGAATTGGGTTACAATTGGATTTCTTTGGAATCGGTTTGCAAGAGATTGGACCGGAACTAGGGTTTTCGATTGCAATTCTATACCAATACCCGTTTGTAAGAGATTGGATGGGTAGGAACTATCCCAACCTAGGTCGTAGTTCGAGTTTGCACGAGAGTGGGCTCGAGATACGATTGAACGATGATGTTGTTCTTCACGCTAGCTTGCCTAGGTTAGGGTTTACAAGAGATTGGACCATACCCTAGATTTGCTATAGACCGGGAATAGCGAGAGAGCGTGAGCTTGGTTCTACATTTAGTTGCAACTAGTTCACCTGAATTGCAAGTCTAGCAATTGTGAAACCTACGAATCATAATGACGAGATACGGTTTGTAGCAGGGATTCCCTATCCCTAGGCGTCTTTATTAATTTGATATTTCCTTTATACGATTGAACGACTGTGACCGCTTTATTGCGAATATTTCTCGACTGTTCTCATAGCCAGGTGAATTGAAGAAGACACCGTCATTTGCCCTCCTCGTGTTCGATACCCACTCGCCGCTACACCGTGCGCTTGCGGTAAGACTACGAGTCGCTCGTCCCGGTTGCGTGTGCATACCGGGGCGCGATCACGCTACCCTGAGAAAGTACATGATGCATAAACATCCTAGATGTGGTTTGCCAGACTTATGTGCATAAAAAAGAAGGCAAATGTGAAGTCAAGGCAACTAGTCTCCTCAACCTCAAAGCCCCTTGTTAGAATATGGCTCCTCCTCAAATTGTGGTGTCCGCATGTAATCAAGGTCAAAAGAAGAAGATGGAGCAGGCCAACTTAGTGATAGATGAAGGGGTAACTCAGCCAGAATGGGCTAACACTATGGCTGGTGGGTTTGAATTTGAGGGAAGAGATTATTCCCAGTTGTGACTTGGCAAACCAAGTTAAGGAAAAAGGCTAATGTCATTTTCTTCTATAGGTTTCTAGGGTGTCATTTAATATAACCAAAGGATGCCCAATAGCTTCTTTAGCTTAAGAGCATATTATGTCACCCACATTCTTCCTGAGTAGCTTCAAGATTGATTTGTTTGCTAATTTGATCTTGCTATTTGTTTGATGATGTACCATGAAGGGAAAGTGGATCTTGATTTTCCATTCAAAATAGAAATCTTTGAATCCATGATAGTTGAATTGTGGCTATTGTCGGTAATAATAGAGTGGGGCAAGCTAAATCCATATATGATTGACTTCCATATGAAATGGTTCATTTTCTTCCATGTACTACTTGCATGTGGCTCGGCCTCCATTCATTTCATAGAGTAGTTCGCTACCATTATCAAAAAAATTCTCGACCCTGCGGCTGGGATAAAAGGTTTGAGGATGTTTGGCCTCCACATGGCAAAGAAAATCAGGTCAATAATGGAGACTAAGTCAGTTGTAGGGAGGACACTTATATTTGCAATTATCTAACATTCAAAACATATTCCACTTAGATATTGGATCACCCCAATATGGGTTTTGATGATGAACAAACATTATACTTGCATTAATATGATTTGCGTAGCTAGTAGAAAGTATTTGATGAGGTGTCAAATCTCAAGATTTGAATGACAATATCTATAACAAAGACATGAACTTTATCAGCATCATTGAGCTCATAACACATTGTAATTTTTATATACATGAAGTAAAATTTATTTCGTTTGTCATAGATGTAATGTATAAACCTTGAAGACACACTCTCACACTCCATTCAATATGTTCTAAGATTTAGAATATCCATAACCTCTATCTTGATCATATCACCATAATTCTAAGCTTATTTATTCATTTCAAGTTACAATTGGTCGATAATCATTCTAGTCGACTAACATGTCTTAGATATTTTAAGTTCCAATCTAGTTTACATTAGTCGACTAATACAGACTAACAATTTTCACTAACTTATATAGTTGACTAATCTTGATATTAGTTGACTAATATAGAAATGTATTTTTTTATCATTGTATTGGCTAGTTGACTAATCCATCATTGTTGACTAATGTTGATTGTGTAAGTTTATAATTTTACCTTTAATTGACAAATGACATTGGTAGTCGACTAATGCAAAATGCAAAACCTTCTTTAGCTTAAACCATTTGTTGACTAATGGTTATGCTAATCGACTAATAATCACATAGTTAACTTTTGACTATATATAATAATCTATTGCACAGCTATATTGTTGGTCATGAACATTGGATTTCAGCTCTATAAATATGATTTAAGACCTTAGGCATTTACAACAATATGGCATTATGCAAAAAAAATTTCTCTCTTCTTTTGTGACAAGAATAGATAAAATGATGTCCATATTTTTGTGTTCTTCGTGTTTTTAATCCTATAGAACAGAAACCATGCCGAGCCTATCTTTGCTCCACATGCACATGAATTCATGGTTTTAGGAAATTTGTACTCTTTTACTCAAAAGGTTTTCCCTTGTGTGTCAAGGGAAGAAATTTTTACCTCCAAGTTTTGATAGTGATTCAATCTCAGGTTGTTAATACTAGATGTACAACTTACAAAGAGTGCTTGTCAAGTTGTACAGTTTTACTCTTACGGGTTTACAAGAGGGAAATAATGGAAATCTCAAGCAGGAAGCCTTGTGGACTAGAGTAGATTTGGGGTGCCGAACAAGTATAAATCCTCTTGCGTTTACGATTGAACTTGACTGGTTTGGATTATATCTACTATTTTCATAATTGCAATCATTTGTAATTATTTTTCACTACATATTACTCAATTTGATTGTTCTTCATTTTTGCACTAATTGTAATTATTTGCTATACAGGAATCTATCCACATAGATCCAACTTCCTTTTGTCTCACCTACTTTCTTTCAAAGCAATTGCAAGATTGATTTGTTTGCTAGTTTGATCTTGATGTGTATTTGAGGATGTACCATGAAATTAAAGCAAAGCTTGATTATTCATCCAAAATAAAAATCCTTGATTCCCCCATAGTCAAATTATGGCTATTGGCGGTTGTTGCGGGGTAGGATCTGCGTACAATGAATTTATATATATGGGGAACCAAGGGCACGATGGTTACAAGTTGAGGGATGATTTGGTAGGACGTTTACAAGTGTTTGGGGGTGTAGAGGCTAGGCGCACTTCAGAGTTCGATCTCTGGATCAATCCGGCAAGTCCGTCGCTTGTTCGTCGCTCTCCTCGAGTTGGTCGCCGGTTGCTTACTGCTTGGAAGAACCAACCTGCACAATGAGCAGCTCGTTAAAAAGGCCGGGTGGGGTTCCAACCTGTAGCCTCTCTGATGCCAAAGTCAGAATGAGGGCTCAGGAATATGGATCGAACACGTAGGCCGAGCTAAATGTAGGTCAACCTTACGTGGCGAGCTAGGGTAGAAGAACAAATATATGGACGATATTTGCTGTTGTGTGTGAGTGAGAAAATGAGAATTAATTAGCCAACCCCCCTCTCGATGGAGGTGGAGGGGTATTTATAGTTGATGGTGGCAGTTAGGTAGGGCTGACCTGGCATGCTGAGCTGGCATGCCAGACTGCAGAAGGTTTGGCCGAGGATGTCAGAGCTGTGCGTGTCAGCCATGCTTTTGTCAGACGGCGCAACGGCCAGGGGTGCTTTGTCAAAGTGTCACAACCGAAAGCACCATGTGGTCAGACGGCACAGTGGCCAGGGGGGTGCTTTGTCAGGCTATCGAGTGGTGGAAGTTTCAGTGGCTTTCTCGGACAAGGACGTTTGTCGTGTTCGATGGGCCGAAGGGTCATCGAGGTGCGCCCGAGGAGCGGGACCGCACATGAGTCACTTGGTCGCTCCCGGTTGATGACAGACGAACTGGTTGTTCACCTGTCGAGCTTGGAGGGAAGCGGACGAGCAACTGGCGAGGTTCGGGGCGAAGTGCACCCTTCCTACTAGTCGAAGTGGACTCCGTGGAGGATTGGCAAGCTTGCCGTGTGTCTGGCGGACTTGGATTGAAGGTCGAAGTATCACGATCTTTAGGTCGTAACAATTGCCCCCGTCATTCAAGCTTGAGACGGAAGCCCGGCCTAGTTTGGATGACGCACTATCACCCCATCTGCCTGGAGGGGGAAGGGACAAGCTTTGCTCTGAGCCTTCGGTCGAGGCGGCAAATAATTCAAAAAGCCTGTCCACCGTTTCGCTGAAATCATTTTGATTTGAAGGCAGGAGAATATCGAAGCGTCCTATCCATCCAGAGGGCGATGCATGGTGGACGTGACAGTGGGTGGCAGTCGAGGCGTCAGAGGAGATCGGATCCTCGCCATGTGGCAGAGCTTTGACGGCGGAGATCGGTCGACACTTCCTATAAGTATGGGAGGGAGGGATCGAGCGAGAGTTTTCCCACTTCTGATTTCCTTCGAGCTCTCGCCTTCTTCTGAGTTTCTGATCGCCGTTGCCGTCACCGTCGCCGCCGTAGTTCGTGCTACTTTTTCGACAGATCCCTCGGATCGTCTGCTTCTGCTAGGTAATCTTCTTGTTCAACATGGTTTCTCGTAGTTCTTCTCGCTCCACCGCCTCGAGAGAGAGGGAGGAATGGTATAGGGGCGGCAGAGCAACAGACAGCCCCACCATAGATACAGAGGAGGTGGAGGAGGAGACGTCTCCGGTCAGTCAGGGCTGCCATGTGAGTTGGCCGACGGCCGAGCTTGTTACGGGTTCATTGTCGACGGTCCCTAGGGATCCGAAGAAGGGAAAGGGGCCGGCCATGACGAAGCCCCGAATTTACGCTCGGGCTGTCGTAACCATGGCCGAGGCTGGGAATGTCCCCGCTGAGATCTCGAGCGTGGAGTCGGTAGCGCTGACCTCCTTCATACCTGAAGCCTACGCAAAGTACATTAGGCCACCCTACATAGTCCGTCTTCCGACCACCACCGAACGGGTATGTTTCCCTAAAGATTACGAGGTTGGGGTCTACGTCGCCTGCTTCTACCAAGGACATCGCTTCCCCTTCCTCCTTTGCTTCTCCACATCCTGAACTTCCTCGAAATCCCCCCTGTTTCAAATGATGCCGAACTCCATCAGTGTGATCATCGGCTTCCTCGTCCTTTGTGCATGGAGCGATATCAGTCCGAACCTCCCCCTATTCTGGTACTTTTTTGCGATCAAGAAGCTGGGGGCGCACTACTATGTGTCTGCAAGGAGAAGGCGGCCTCTAGTTCTGGGCTTGCCAGGCAAGATTAAAGGCTGGAGGGAGAGGTATGTGTTCGTCTCGACGCCCAAAGATCTGGCATTGAGGTCGAACTGGAGCATCCTAAATTCGGAGGCGACCAGGGAGGTCCGCCTTGA
>JAULAV010002329.1:0-25002 GCA_030789695.1 Scilla litardierei
GCCAGAGACTCCAAACGAGTATTTGGACAGAGTGAACCTATTGGATTGGATTCTATGATAATCCTAAGGCTCACTAAGATGGCTAAATGCATATGCATGAATGAATAAACCATCTAACAAGGCATTACATTAATCCTAGACTCAAAAGAGAGAGAAAGCAATAAAGTAAATTACATGGATTATAATGCTTTTCAAAGTCTTCAATCTTGATGCCTTGATTGCTCTCCATCATCTCCAAGCTTTGGCACTCATTGAGTCCAAGCTTTGGTCCTTCTCCACTTGATGTCCATCCTTGCACCAAGTGATTAGTCTCCAAGAAAGATATTCTTGAAATAAAACTGAGAGACTAAATCTTGAGTGTCATTAGCAACAACATAATGTTGTGATCATCAGCAAAATAAGATTGGTATGAAACACCAATACTCAACAAGACGTGCCTTTATGGGGAGGGAAAACTGCTCCAGTTTCCCTTCATTGTGATTCTCAGGCAGCCATTGGTGTTGCTAAAAATAGTGTCTACAACGGGAAGAAAAGACATTCGGATCAGGCACGGTGTGGTTAAACAACTTCTGAAAAATGGAGTAATTTCTTTGGAATATGTAAGGTCTGAAATAAATCTTGCAGATCCACTAACCAAAGGACTGCCAAGAAAAGTGGTTCTTGATTCGTCGAGGGGGATGGGGCTAAAGCCCATGAGTTAAGGTTATATGGTTGATACCTAGTGTGGTCTAACGAAGCCATATGATCCTTAACAAACACTACATGTCCATCCCTATGGCATGCGGTAGTGTTCTTTGAATCCATAACCAAGTTTGGTGGTGCTATTGAGAAAGGTACCAATATTCCAAGCACAAGAGAAATCAAGAACGACAATAATAATCTCCAAGTTTTCAATCCAAAATTCCTTACAAAAATCGATCTCCAGATCCCTACAAAAATCGCCTAAGCTCCCCGTTAAAACTATTCAAAAAAAACTCTAATGAAAGGCACCCCCTTCAGTCACTCAGCTCCCAGAGCTTTCAGTGCAAAAATCGCGAGCATCGCCGCTTCAGAAAACTTTCCAAAAATAGCCTTGGAACCGCCAATCGAATAGGTGACTCGGTCGAGCAATGTGCCGCTCGTTCGGTCGCTCGGACCGAGCAGATGAGCTGCTCGACCGAGCACTACAGGGAATTGAAAATCTTCAAAACTGCCGCTCTGCCTACCCGGACCGAGTAAGCTCTACTCGGTCCGAGCAGGGGCTGACTCGGTCAGCTACTCGAGCCGTGTCGCTAGACATGCTTCAGCTGTGGAATCTGAGGCTGCTCGACCGAGAAGATAAACTGCTCGGTCCGAGCCAGCCTGTATCAGCTCCTCTTCTCAAATTGAAGCTGCTCTGTCGAGCATCTGAACTGCTCGGACCGAGCATTTTCTGGGAAACTATCTGGAGCTGTTGGGGGCTGTCTCTCTCCTCTGCTCTCTCTCTTTCTCTCTCTTCTCCTCCAATGGCTCCAGAAGTGTGGCGAACTCCTCCAGAGCCCTGACAATGAGCTCACGAGCATGTCGGATGTGTCCATACCCAAGTGGGGTCCCGAATCGCTCCAAAATCCCTGAAAACTCATAAAACACTACGAAACTCGAATATATCGTCAGAAATGCAATATCGTAGTAAAATGTGGGATTTGGATGCGAAAATGGTATGAGATGCAATGAAATGATGATATAAAAATAGTAGAAAATATGGACACATTAAAATCCCCCAAGCTTACCTCTTACTCGTCCTCGAGGAAGACGAATAATCGGTACGCCGGGAGGAAAACAAAAAGAAATAAGAAAAATGAAAATAGAAAGAAAGGAAAAGTAAAAAAGAAAAGTGAGAGGAGAGTGCTAGTGATGATCAGTCAGATCTCAGGCCTAAATAGTATATCACGATGCTCTGAATGATAAACATACATGCTACTGGCAATTTCTAGATTTACAAATCATATGACTAGCATGCAGTGCAGGCAAAGAATAGGGATCTACTGAAATAACACCATCAAATCATATCAATCTCATGCAATCCCTAGAGTCTAGTATAAAGAAGTTGGCAACGCCCTTTTCAATCACAGATACACAAGGAGCATAACGAAATCACACAACATGCAATAGAGAATAGAAAAATATCATGCCATTCAGAAATTCATTTCGATTCATGAAAAATCTCCAAAAACTAAAGCAATTCGTAAAGTTTAGGTGTTATTAAACCTCCCCGTTATGCACCATCTTCACTCTAATATCATGCTCACTCATGTGATCAGTTGGTTTACCCCCCAAGCTTAGCTTAAGGCGTCGCATCAAGGAAATGATATGAAATTTTTCTTTTTCTTCCCAGAATAAACGATAGCTTCTAATGAAATGATATAAAACTTATTCATTTTCTTTCTTTTTCTTTTATTTTTCACATATGAATATATACAGACATTTTTTTATTTTTTTTCCTTTTTCATTTTTTCATTAGAAGCTATACTTTTTCTTTTTGGGTTTGGGAAGTGAGATATAAATAGATATGAAGAGATATAAATAGATATGTGGAGAAGGAAAAATAGTAGGACTCTCGGTTCACTTATAAGAAGGTGCACATCGGTTTGGTAAAATAAAACCCTAACTAAACTCATAGGTAGCATGGATATTTTCACTTCTCTAAATGAATACTGAAAAAGGCATGCAGTAATAATCACAATATCAGCAGGCATGCAAACAGAAGTGACTGAGATAAAAACAGATACTCCAAGTGTTCTAGTGATGCGTGAACCTAGGTGCATTTTCCAACATAGATCATACTAGATGCTAATTCATGCATTCGATTTTCAATTCATTTTAAGCATTAAATCAGATAGATCAGCAAAAGAAATGCACGCACATAGATAGTAAAACTGAAATTTACCATAATAGCATGTCATCGAAAATGAGCATCGTAAAAGACTAATAAGGACATGAGAGATATCATCATGCGGACCATCCTTAGCAAATAAAGAAAAGAAGCGGAGAAAAGGGGAAAATAAAGAAAAAGGGATGCATGCATAGGGAAAATGGAAAATATGATGCAAAATGAGAAAAAAAGAAAACAACATGAAAAAAAGGTGAAAAAGCGAAATAAAGGATGAAATAAGGAAGGAAAATGTAAAAGAAAAAAAACATAAATAAAGCGGTAGCGCTCATCCCCCAAGCTAAACCTAACAGTGTCCTCACTGCTAAGAAAACGCTTGTGGGCGGGAGATGATGCTAAAGGGGTGGGGTGGGTGGAGGAATAAAATAAAAACTATGCAGAAGGAAAGCAAATAAAAACATGGAATGATGCAATGCAAAATGAGATATGATGCATGGGTGGATCCTCACCCAAGCTATGTATGTGCAGGGCCCCGAACAGACATATGGGCACAAAATAAATAGGGGAGGTAGAAGCGGGTAAGGCCTACATCAAGCAGAGGCACCACCCTCTGGGGGTGGTGATAGGTCCCTCTACTGTGGACCAGGAGTGATGGGTGGAGGATCAGGCTGGGACTCTTGAGGAGGGCTGGTGGAGAGATCGACGGTGGCGGTAGAGGGCTCAGCAGAAAGTAATACCAATGCGGACAAGGGATCTAATGTGACAGCCGACTCAGAAGTAGTAGAAACAGGCTCTGCAGAAGCCTGAGAAAGTGAAGCACTGAGTGGTGTAGAGAGGGTCACAGTGTCTGGCTTGGGTGGCGGAGCATGTGCAAAGATGACAGTAAGTGGGCCACTGTACCACAGCAGGTCTATAATAGAGGTCAGGTCCGACTCGACTCTAGATCGGTGTGTCACCGTCGAGCGTACAAAGTCCTCGAAATCTCGTTGTAAGCGAGAAGTAGACTCCTCTAACATGGTCAGGCGAGCGTCATAAGTACAGGAGTCGGGTGGAGGGCAGGGGAAGTGTCTATGAGTCACCACTCTCGTGAATCGGCCATGTGCAGCTGAGGCATGGTGCCTAGCGTGGAAGGTAGGAGAGTGTGAGCTCGAAGGCAACGCAGAAACAATGGAAGAAAGAGATGTAGTCGACACAGAAGAGTAGACAGACGTCGACACACTCTCGGTAAAAATGGCAACGGATGAGGAGGAAGTGGTGCCAGAAAGTGGAATCTCGTGACCTAAGGATAGAGGAAGTGAAGCTATCAGGTCACTGAGCGGAGGAAGAGTAGGGGTAGGATCGTGCATGGGAGAATCAATATCTATGGGAGTGTCAGCAAAAGGTAAATCGTTGCCCTCCGGCACCGATACAGTGGTCAAAGAAATCTGAGTCTCGGGGCAGGAGGTGAAGACAGTCCCCGAGGACTCGACTGTGGTGGAAATGGTGGATACAATGGTGGTCGAAGAGACGGCTTCGGAAGATGATGGGTGAGAAGGTGGGGCTGGGAGGCCGACAACTAACACAGCTATGTCATGCAACTCGAACACCGGGGAGCGTGGAACGGGTCATCGGCAGCTGCCTCGACCAGTGCTCCAGGGGGGTCGAGTACGTGTATGGCAGGGAGTGGCTCGACTCTAGGAAGCATCCAGTCAAGCAGGACAGCTGGGATGTGTGTAAGGTGAGGGGTGGGGAGTACCATATGGGGCATATGGTGGGTGCCTACGAGATATAGCCAGTGACGATCCCCATATGGTCGGATAATATGCATATGCTCGAGCACGCCAATGGTCAAGCGTGTCAGGCCAGCGGGGCGGTGAAGGTTGACTGGAATGGGAATCTCAAGCATCCTAGCAAAAAAAGTGAAGAAGCCACCGCAACAAATGTCTGTGGAGTGATAGGTAGTGGCTGTCTGGTAAAGGCGGTGACACAGCCAGTGGGTTACGTCAGAGAGCATGAAGGGTCGCAGAGAGCCGTTAGGGTGGAATCGAAGAGGCAGGGTCATACCCATAAGATGGGTAAGCTCATGGAGGGACATGGTCCCGACCTTAAGTCTGTAGAAAAGGGTGGAAGCTAGGTGCCACTGAGCGTAGCGAAGGCATGGGTGCACAATGCATGATGCCTTCGCCCGACTAGGGAGATACTAGGGAATACCTGAAATGCGCTCCCAGAAAGCTCGAGCATCAAAAAAGTCAGCGTCGAATAGGGGTGAAAAGGCTACTCTGGGCTAAGCTACGACAGGGAAGTGAAAGTACTCCCGGATCATGGTAAAAGTGACAGCGCAGTCGTGATCCAGGAGGCGGAAGGTGATGTCGTCACCTGCTGGGGTGAGAGCAAGGGAGCTGAGACCCTCGAGTGCTATGTGCATGTAGGTGGGAGCGTGTACACCAAGGAAACAGTCGAAACCGATCGCTCGGTACAGGTGGTGAACTCCCTATAGGAGTCCGAGTGATCTGAGGGCAGGCACGTCTCTGAAAACCGTAGGTACGAGACGGCACTGAGAGAGCCTGAAAAAGCACTCTCAGTGTGCGACGTCTCGGAACATGATGCCATATGTCGGGAGACGTGCGGGCATGTCATCCCTGGTGGGTGCAGGGTATGGGGTGATAAGGTAGAGATGGTGGAGGCAGCGGTGGAGGGGATATGGTCTGTGGTGGAGGGGATCACGGCTGACGTGACAGGTGTGGTGGTGGTGGGGATGGTAGTGGTGATAGCTGGAGCTGTGGTAGAGGGTGTTGTAGTGGTAGTGGCAGATGTAGTGGTAAGGCAGGCACGACGCTGGGGTCAGGAAGAGGAGGCGCCAGACGACGGCCTCTTCCCACGAACGGGGGGTGTGGTGGCTCCGCGTGTGTGAACCATCGTGAATACGGTATGTAAAATAAATGAGGGAACGAGTGTACCGTATGCAAGAGTGATGCAAGGGATGCAAGTGCCTAGAGCTCCCCCAAGCTAGTCCCCACAGCTGCTACTGACGTAATCAGAGAGTAACTGCAATTGGAAACGATCAAAACGTCAGATAATTGAGTAAAAAGGGGCGATATGCAGAATTTTGGTGACTCGACCGAGCAATGATACTGCTCGGTACGAGTCGTGCTACTTGTATGATCTAGATAGGGCCTAGAGGGGGGTGAATAGGCCGATGACCAAATTATCGCGAGATAAAAATATTTAAGTCTAATTAAAACAGATAAGTAAAAACAATTGTAAAGCAAATAACACAACAACCAGAGCAAGCAGATGACACAGCAGATTAACATGGTTCGGTCTCCCAAGACCTACATCCACCCCGGAACAACATCACTAAAAATTGTTTCTTAAAGTAGTTACAGTCACACAAGATTAGAGCCCCAACTCTAACCACTCTGACTAACCCTAGATCACCAAAGCCCAAAAAGATAACAATGCTTATGATGCTCTCCCATTCCGATATGCCCCAACACCTCGGATTACTCAAAACAATTTAGCGAAAGAAAGTGTAAAACCCAAAAACCAACGACAAATACAACAAAGTATTCACAATAATATAAGATCAAGAGTTTAGAAAGCTCATTTGTGAAGATCCCTCTAGTGGTCGTCTATCAGCATGTCAGTAGCTCTGCAACGCTTCTTTCGGAATGTCGATCGGAGTCCTGTAGAGGAAGTAGTCGATGTCCCCGTGAGAGTAGTCAGTAAAAGCTCCTCGATCAACGTGATGCCATTTGATGCACAGGAGGAACTGGCTGCCCAACTTGGTGTCACTACATCGGGGATGAAGTCACGGTCGTAACGCCGTAAACGGTGCTCAATTTGGATCTCTAGAACTCCACTTATTGATGAAAATGTGAGAGGTGTCCATGGGTATATATAGGAATCAGCAGCTAACGGGTGGCACTGTGCAAGTTGACCCGATCTGCACAAAAACACGTTTAAGACGTGTTAACGGGTCGGATTTTGCAACCCGTTGTCGGCACAGCTCTCAGCCGTTGGATCAAGCGGGATTGGATGAGGAATCACCATGTGTTTGTCAAAAAGCGTGCAGTAGCGCCCGCCCGCTTTGACCCGGACCCGCGTGTGTCGGCACCGTCCGATCTTCGCGTGGACGGCGGAGATGAAGCCACGTCGCCCGCGGATTCAGATAGCTGCGCCCGCCTTTTGTGACTTCGTCCGCTTGGTTGGCGGCCGTTGGATCGCGATCGAGCAGCTCACAAGCAGGCCACGTCACTCCGCATCAAGCGGCCGTCGGATGCGGAATGCATGGTCCAGATGGTGCAACGTCTGTCGGTATGGCGCTGCGATGAAGCCGTATATTGCATCAGTGCCGTATGTCGAATTATAAGTGTATTTTTTATGTATTCTTGATTTGGGCACCAAATAAATCTAATAAATTCTGAAAAAATTCTCAAATATCCCAGAGTCGCATATATACATGTTAGAATTGTCTCACCTCATTTCACCACTTGTAGAAAAAGTTGCTTCATTGTATACTCTGTATTTCTTCGTATTTCTCCGTATTTTGACTTCAAACAATTTCCATAATTCCTTAAAAAATCCCATGATGTTTATAGCCTATGATTAACTCTAGGGTAGAGTTTCATAGCTATACTTCCTTGTTTGAGCAGCTTTCGTAATTCTAAATGTAGTTTCAGCTTTGTATTTCAACGTACTTGAGTACGTACATGCATAACCTGACCAAACATGACTGTCACACTGCATAGGGACCTGAGACACACTTAACACACATATTAAAACATTTCAGTAGGGTTTGTTATCATCAAACATAGTCTAGGAGGCTATTTCCAACACTACTCGATGGGCAGTGACCGAGCAGTATCACTGCTCGGTCAGTGCCCTAGGGCAATGTCGACCAGAATTGGGGGGCTTTGGGCGATCACCGATAGAGAAGGGGGGTAGGCGGTGGGGCGGGGGTTTAAAGACGGGGGGGTGTTGGGGATTGGGGGTCGGTGGCGCCGTCGACGAAAGAGGGTGAAAGGGGGGAAGAGAGGGGAGTGGTCGGGGAGGGGAGAGAGAGAGAGAGAGAGAGAGAGAGAGAGAGAGAGAGAAGGTGGCTGACCAGAGTAGGGTGGCGCAGTCGGCGACACCGACGGCGGTGCGGGAGGGGGGAAGACGGAGCGGGGGCGGGGGGTTTGAACGAGTGGGAGGGGAAAGGGAGCTCGGGGGGAGAATTTAGGGTAAAAAAATTTTAGTGCAGGGTAAAAAAATTTAAAGGTGAAGTTTAAATAGAAACAGGTTGGGTTGAAAACCCGACCCGACTTGGTCCGAGCAACTGGGCTGCTCGACCGATTCAAAACTGAAATTCACAAAATTTTGGTGCAAAATACTCCCTTGTCTGCTCGACCGAGCAGTGTGATGCTCGGTCCGAGTCGATTTCTACTCGGGCCGAGCCAATAATAATCTGGTCAGGTTGGCAGAGTGATGTTTTCTCCCCAAAATTCAAAGCCTGTACCACTCGACCGAGCAGTAGGTTGCTCGGACCGCGTCGATTTCTACTCGGACCGAGCAGGACACTGCTCGGGCCGTGTAAGAAACGAATCTTCCCCTCCTTTTTTCGTGTCTAAACTGCCCGACCGAGCAGTGAAGCTGCTCGGTCGAGTCTCCTGTGTCTCCTGTCCCCTCTTATTTTTCTTTGGTTTTCTCCCCAGATCTTCGAATCTGATGCTCTCCTCCGGCTTCCTTCCGTTTATAATGTCGATACGCATACTCCCAATTGTCCGTCCTATACAAAAGACGAACTCATCAAATTTTTGTGATTTTTATGATTTTGTCTAAAAACACGAAATAAAAATAAAAATAAGAAATTGAAAAAGAGAATCCAAAATCTAAGAAATTGGGTTGCCTCCCAATAAGCGCTCGTTTTCAGTCATGAGCTCGACTCCCTCAAATTTTTCAGTTATCGTTTGGTGCACGTGGTGGTCGCGCGTCATTCTTGGCGGTGATGCAATCCGGCGGCATTTGGTTACCACCTATTTCAAGATTCTCCTCTGAGTGGCATATAGTTTCCGATTCTTGATGGTTTGATGAACGATGTAGAAATTCCTCATCCAATACTTGGATGTACGCGGCGACCCCTTTGTTGTAGGCTGGGTCGCCATAATCGTCAATGCTCGTCTTCATTGGGTCCTTCATGACCCCCTCGGAAGGAAATCCTCAATGGCCTCTTCTTCAAGAAGCTCCAGATAGCTGGCCCCTTCTACATGGGCTCGCTCTCTCATCGGATTTTTAGCCAGAAATCAGCTTCAATATCATCCACGTTGAGAGATAGGGTCCCTTCTCGGACGTCTATCAGAACACCGGCCGTCACTATGAAGGGGCGGCCGAGGATAAGTTGGGAGCTCCCTCCTTCAGGCATGTCCATGATGATGAAGTCGACTGGGACACATAGTCCTGGGGTATTTGGAGGATGACGTCCCTTGCTATCCCCACCGGGTAGGTGATGGAATGATCGGCGAGATGGATGGACATGCTCGTCGGTTTTAGCTCACTTTCCGTCTGAAGTCTCTTGAAGATGGAGAGGGGCATTAAACTGATGCTAGCCCCCAAGTCAATCAATGCTCTGCTGATAGGCATCCCCCCAATGGAGCACGGCACGTAAAGCTCCCCGGATCCGGCAGCTTCTGAGGGAGATGATTTTTGATGACGGAGGTGGAATCCTCCAATAGCTTGATTTCTTCGAGCTTCCTCTTTCCCATGATGAGATCCTTCAAAAATTTGACGTAGGTCGGGATCTCGGTGATGGCGTTTATGAACGGGATGTTCAGCTGAATTCCCTTCAGTAACTCCATGAACTTGGAGTACTTCTTCTCCATCTTGGCTAGGGCTAGCCTCTGTGGGTATGGAGGAGGAGGTTGGGAAACTTTACTTTTGGATGCACCAACGGGAGGTGGTGTCGTAGTAGGCGTTACGGGAGGGACATCCTCTTTCTCTTCATTAATGATAGGCCCTTTAGTGGCCTCTTCTCTATCGCCGTCATCGACGGCTTCTTCAACGGTGATTTTCTACTTATTAAGCATCGGGACCATGACGAGGTCAGTCACCCGTCCTCCACGTTTGGTCATTGAAACCACGGCATTAGCTTGGGCTCTAGGGTTTGTCTCCGGTTGGGAGGGCAATCTCCCCTGATTCTTTAAAAGTTGTGACATTTGCCCCCTCAGTTCATCGAGTGAAGAATTTATATTCTTGAACTGGTTCGATGTGTCCTGATTAAAGCGGATCTGGCCACTCATGAAATTCTCCAAAGTGGATTCAAGACTTGACTTTGGTGGATTGGACGCATAATTCTGCTGGGGCGGCCGGTTGAACTGATAACCCGGCGGTCGGTAGGGCCCAGCTGGCCTAAATCTGCCCTGCTGCTGGCTCTGTTGCTGCTCAGGAGGGGGTGGTGGCCTCTGAAGTTGCGGAGGTTGCAGCCCTCCACTTGGGTTTCCATAGGAAAACCCCGGGTGATTCCTAGCAGCTGGATGTTGCCACTGATTTCGTCCCTCTCCTTAGATGCATTGTATTGTCTCAGATGTCTCAGCACCATCGTAGTAGGCCTCACTAGGGATATAGCCCTGATCTACATACTCCACTACAGGATGGTACGATATGCTGGGTGTAGCAGGGATGTAGTCTAGATGCTGCTCAATACGGGCCACCTGTTTGCACAAGGTCTCGATGTGAGAATCCAAGTGACTAGCGACCTTAACCTCAGGAGTCAGAGTCACAACAGTCCGTTCATCGCTCCATTGCTGAGTGTTGGCTGTCATGTACTCCAACAAATCTATAGCCTCCTCAGGAGACTTATCAAGTAGGGCGCCTTGCGCCACAGCATCGATAATCATCTTGGTGCTAGGTTGGAGCCGGTTGTAAAAGCTCTGCACCAGGGCTCGATCCCGTGGTGAGGACAATGATGTTGGAGGTCCTTGAACCTCTCTCATGCCTTGTAAAGTGACTCATGTGTGAGCTGCTTGAAGTTAGAAATAGCTCCATGGATCCGGACCGTCTTCGAGGGTGGATAAAACTTATCCACAAATGCAAGGGCAAGCTTCTCCCAGGTGGCGAAATGGTTGGGAGGGTGGGCCCGGAGCCAATATGAGGCTTTATCCCTTAAGGTGAACGGGAAAAGCCACAGCTTCACAGCATCATCACTAACGTCCTTTGCCTTGAACGTATCACACTTTGCCAAGAAGGTATCAATGTGATGGTTGGGATTTTCATGCGGATGCCCGTGGAAGGGATCCTGCTGCATCAGATTAATCAACCCCATCTTTAACTCGAAGCTTGCCGCCATCAGTTGCGGTCTGAGGATGGAGGAGTTGTTCCCAAACATTGGTTTCATGTGGTCCCTGATGGACCTGGTGTGAGGATGAGGAGGAGGATTGTTTTCTGCCATCTGAGCGGAGGGAGATGAACTTCTACTAGAGGATCTCAAAGCCCTCGCTGTCTTTTCGATCTCGGGATCGAATAATAACTCTCTGGTAGATCCCTTGTAGCGAGTGTTCATGCACCAACAAAGCTCAAATAAATACTGTCAATAACACCAAAATAAATAAAAAGAATAAAAATGATGGAAGTGTGAGAAATGATTGGAATGCTAGCAAACTTCACAAAATAAAAACAAACTGAGATAGAACACTATTGTCATCCCCGGCAACGGTGCCAAAAACTTGACGCACCCGAAATCAACACATAGGTTCCACCTGGCGGTGTCACGATCGCCAGGCGTGGTATGTCCCTTAGGCTTCAATTCCGGGCTCAATCTGTAAGCGGACGGTGTCGAGTTATAATATAAAAGATATCGAATCCCACAGTGACAGTGATAGTGTCAGCGGATCTCAGTTTATTTCTAAGTCTTGAAGTGAGATAGCTATCGGGATAAAAGATTTGGTTTAGGTGCTGTTGTTGTAATACTAATAAAAGGGACTATGGCATTAGGGATCACCACTAGGATCGTTGGGGGTCGACTTTGGGATAGGATCCTTGCATTGCATTAGGGCTAGGGAATTAATCCCCCAATTCGTACCCCTCTCGTGGGTTAGAATTGCGGGGTATTTCGGTGGCTCTCGTTGACGCAATGGCGGTAGCTATCAACGTAGCGGTATAGTTCGTCGATGGATCCCCTTAAGACGCGATCCGGGCATGGTCATGAGCCTTGGTTGGATCCACCTATTTCCCTATTCGAATCCCTAGATACCCCTTAAGCACATCAACTCCATAGACCGTGGGCATGATCTCAGTATGGGTTATCTATGGATTCGGTAGGATCTACCGAAATACTTCCCTAAATCCCTAATTCAATATAGGGATCCAGATCTACATCTTCCCCCTAGGATCCTAGGGCTAACCCATCAACCCTAGAGTAATCTACTCACACAAGGCGATAATAACAGATAAAATCATCAATTCCAGAGAAGAAGGCATTATAATAATCAAAGGAATAGGGGTAAAAGACTTACAGCGAGAAATCAATAGAAACTGCAGTTTATAAATCCAGAAAGGTACCAAAATTCCAAGCACAAGAGAAATCAAGAACGACAATAATAATCTCCAAGTTTTCAATCCAAAATTCCTTACAAAAATTGATCTCCAGATCCCTACAAAATTCGCCTAAGCTCCACGTTAAAACTATTCAAAAAAACTCTAATGAAAGTCGCCCCCTTCGATCGCTCAGCTCCCAGATATTTCAGTGCAAAAATCGCGAGCATTGCGGCTTCAGAAAACTTTCCAAAAATAGCCCTGGAATCAACGACCGAGTAGGTGACTCGGTTGAGCAATGTGCCGCTCGTTCGGTCGCTCGACCAAGCAGATGAGCTGCTCGACCGGGCACTACAGGGAATTGAAAATATTCAAAACTGTCGCTCTGCCTACCCAGACCGAGTAAGCTATACTCGGTCCGAGCAGGGGCTGACTCGGTCAGCTACTCGGGCCGTGTCGCTGGGCATGCTTCAGCTGTGGAATCTGAGGCTGCTCGACCGAGCAGATGGACTGCTCGATCTGAGCCAGCCTGTATCAGCTCCTCTTCTCAAATTGAAGCTGCTCAGTCGAGCATCTGAATTGCTCGGACCGAGCATTTTCTGGGAAACTATCTGGAGCTGCTGGGGGCTGTCTCTCTTCTCTGCTCTCTCTCTTCTCCTCCAATGGCTCCAAAAGTGTGGCGAACTCCTCCAGAGCCCTGCCAATGAGCTTAGAGCATGTCGGATGTGTCCATACCCAAGTGGGGTCCCGAATCGCTCCAAAATCCCTGAAAACTCATAAAACACTATGAAACTAGAATATATCGTCAGAAATACAATATCGTAGTAAAATGTGGGATTTGGATGCGAAAATGGTATGAGATGCAATGAAATGATGATATGAAAATAGTAGAAAATATGGACACATCATTTGGCCGCCCTCTATGTAAGACAAGGGCAGTCTTTCTAGAGCACTCACGAGACCCAAGGTGTGCGCATGGCCTATAGCGCTTGTTATGTATCACGGAGTTTGCACAAACTCAAGGGAACAATATGTGTTGTGGAGGGTTCTCAATCGAACTCTAATGAGTTCAAGAGCAATTCACTCATTAGAAAGTAAGTTGTTGCCTCACTTCACTACGTATCAATTCAATCGAAAGACATTGATACTTAAGTATTCATCCCTCTTTACCCATGATCTTTCTCTTCTCTTTCTCGAGCCATTAAGTGGGGGATTGTTGGAATTAATGGCTCTTTTGGCCATTTGTTCACTCCAACTCTCTTTTTTAGTCCCACATTGGATAGGCACACTCTCTTGTGCGGGTATATAAGAGGCTTCTTTTATATGGGCTATTGGACTTGTATATGGGCTAGGAATAAGGGGAAGCTCATGTGCGCAAGAGCCCAAGCAAGGGGCCGAGCCCAAATCAGGTTGGGCAGAATGGAAAATGTGGACGACGGATTCGGAAACCCTTAGTGTATGTGCACTGGCGTCATGCATGCGCAGGGGGGGTTCAAGGGTGCGCGCGCGGAGTGCCCGAGTTTTGTCTCGTGTTTTTTAGCCCATTTTGTTTTAAGAATTCAAAAGGCCCATTACGTTTTATTTTTCCCCACCAACCAATTTTTCATTAAATTGGTGTTTAATGTCTCAACAGCTATTTTTCTTTTAATGGCTGTTAATGGCTGCGTTGTTAATGGTATTCATGGCTGAATTCCAACAGTCATTTTTTCCTCTATATAAACTCCTTTGTCTAGAGTTTTTCAAGCCTGCAAATATTCATACAGTAAAAATCCTCTTCTCATCCTTTCCTCCTCCTCCTGGGTATCGATCTTTGTGCAAGCTCCACGCTTCTGGCCACGAGTGGATGCATCCAGACGCGACTGCGTTAACCTTGGGGGAGCAACCAGCATCATCCTATTACCACCATGGTCGGTCTGTAGTTATTTTCAAGGCAGTGGCACATCCACGACGCAGTTCATCTTCACTGGATAAATTTTCCATTCTTCCTCTGTTTTTCCTCGTTGCTCTCGCAGTCTATTTCTCGTTTTGCTCTCTCCTCTTTTAACTCCACGTTCTGTTCCTGCAGTCATAGATCTTACCTTTTAGGTGCAACATTGGTTTATATCCAAACATATTATCCTTGATGCTATAATATTCTGGTTTGTAATTCTTATATCAATTATGTTCTTAAGCTTGTGATGAGAAATTATGATATATGACATATTTGACATATGATGGATATGCAAGCTATTATCTCCATGCTTGGCATGATGTTGAGATATTTAACATGATATGTAATCTAGATATCCTATTGTGATTACAATCTCATGAGATTGACATTATTTTTTATATCTATCTTTTGGCTCAACACACTATGATATGACACGTCATAAAAATTTTGTCTCTTCTCTTCTCTCAAATTTTGATATGACAAAGGGATAAAGGGTAGAAATGCATATAAAGTATGGTGTTTATGATTAGTAGTATTTAACACTTGATTAGTTGTAATTGTGATTTATTAAAAGGTTGAACTCATACATACTCACTTGATTTCAATTGCATATTTGGCGCACACCTCTTATGAGATGAAAAAAATGAAATTATGCTTTAATTTTGCTTATCCTAACATGCAAAGATGCAGGGAAAGTTTAAAGAATTTTTCTAACACCATGCATCAATGTGGGAAGAGTAAGTATATTATTTTCTTGAAATTTCAAGTTTTTGCTTATTATATATCATTTGTTAGTCATCATCAAAAAGGGAAAGAATGTTAGATATTGAGACAACCCAAGTGTGATTTTGATGATGATTAAACAAACGAAGTGTGCTAACGACATTTATGAGTGTGTAGATACAGAAGAGTATTCACAAAAGAATGTCTTCAAAGCTATGCACATCAAGACTATAGGAGCTCACCTTAAAACATTAAGATATTCAAGAGGGGAGCATTTAGTCAAGACGGAGGTGTGCATGAAGCTCAAGTAAGGCAACCTAGTATGCAAGATTTAAAGACATGAAGATGAAGATATAAGACTACAGCAAAACCAAAGAGAGTGGCAATTTTGATGTATTTTATTTCATGTCTTTAGACTCTATGTAAGGCCTTCAAATGAAGCTTTACATACTTAGAAAAATATTTTTAATGTTTAAAAATAATTTTATAAAGATTTAAAATGATTAGAAAGAGAAATATTCCATGTTTTCTGATGTGCATCACATGTATCAGAAAACTGGTCGCCCAGTCGAAGAAATGTGGCCGACCAGTACTCTCAGGTTTCTATGGCCCTGATTACTAGTCAACAAGTGTTGGTCTACTGGTCATCCAGTAGGCCAATGGTCGCCTAATGAATGTACAGTGGTCAACCAATGAATCCCTAATGGTCATATTTTGACTTTCTCCCAACTATCAATTAGGGAGATATTGGAGAGGCATTGGAAAACATTTTTGGAAGTCTGCTTAGTGCATATTTCACCCCTATAAATAAAGGGTTGTTGTGAGAGTTAAGTAAGAAATTATTAATCAATTTTCAAGCTGTCTAAAGTGGTTTTTAGCTCTCTCAATCCCTAAAAGAGTTTTCTTGGTCAATTGTTTTTAACATTCTTTCAAAGCTTTTAAGCAAGTGTTTTTACTTGATCAAATTGTTTTCAATCTCATATAGCTTTATCTCTATGTTCTTGAGATTAAATCAATTTTTTAATCTCTTAAGTTTTAATCTTCAATATTCTTGGGATAAAGGTTTTTATAAAGCTACACACACTCAAGCTCGAATTGGTGGATATATGAGCAATTGTACTTATCTTCAAGAGAGTAAGTGAAATCCACACAAGGGTGTAGTGGTGAGTAAATTGGATTTGGTTATATTGGTTGTAATTTGCAAAAGGCTCACTTGCAAGAGGTCCTCTTGTAAATTGTTGTACTGGGAAATCATTGCTAGAGGCAAGGTGGTTGAATTTGCCCTCTAGTTGAGAGAGGGAGTTGCAGAAGTCTTCTGACGTGTGTTTATATTTTATATATTCACACACGTCTTCTTTATGCTTTTTCGTTGTTTTCCGTCGTCCCGTACCCATTTTCTTGTGATTTTTAGTTTTCTTTCAATTCTCTATGTTTTTGTGTATATGCAGGAGATTGCCAGCGTTGTGGACGTATAATGAAGATATCATGAGCCCCCGGAGTAACGGGTGGAGTCACACGCGATCCAGAGGGTCAAACGATGAAGATCGCTATATTTCAGCCTTCAACTGATCGGTTGGACACAGCCAACCGATTGGTTGATGCACGCGTATCTCACCCAGACAAGAGCTGAAGAGAAGAGCAGCTCACCCGATCGGTTTGCTGATCGGGTGAGATCGACAAAACTCTCGCCATTTGAAGCGTAATTCCAACCGATCGGTTGAATACTCAACCGATCGGTTCAGCTGATGCCGCATTTCTCAAATCAACGACCCGACGGCACCACCCGCTCTCCTCAGTGCCCGGTTGAAGCTTCTGAAGCCGATTGTGAGAGCTCCAAGCAGCTCACCTGATCGGTTGATACTTCAACCGATCGGGTGATATCGATTTCTTTATATAGTCGACCTAGGGTTGCTAAAAATGGATCCTGTTATTTTTTCTGTCTTTTTTGTATTGCGACAGCTGGAATTTTATCTGTTTTTGTAAGTGTTCCGATAAATCTTAAACTTTAATATTGTCTTAATACCATTGCTAGCAACTACTTCCTATTTCCTGATCATGATTCTTACGGTTGAAATTTGTTTAGATTGCTTTTTAGCTATGATTTGTGAGTAGTTTCCAAATTTGGGATTTTGGTGGAAACCCATTCGTGGGTTCTCCCTAATGCATCCATAGGACTAGGAATTCGATAGGGATTAGGAATTAGATGGTTACGCAGGGTGTTTCATTGTCATTGGCGGGAGAAAGACCGCCTCTGACCATCGGTCCGAGGGGGAATAAACTTGGCGGTTGACTCCCTAGCCACAGCTCACGCCCTTAGCGTAGACATTGAATCCTAGCGCATGGAAATAGCAGGATGAGATGTTGGGAGTAATCGTTGCGAGCTTAGTGCTTCCAGAGTCGGTCGGTGTTAATGGACATGGGAATGCCCACCGACCGAACCCGGGTAGATCTAGCGTATCATCCTGGGCACCGGGGAATATCGGGCCCATGGGACGCTAGGTATCACTTTTAGAGGCAATGTCTCACCATTAAACTCTAAATCCAATCGTACTCCTATCCGTAGGTCGTAATAGTGAGAGCACACGATAGGATGGAAACCGAAGTCATGGGTTTCCTTTTATATCGTTTATCCTTCGTATCTATATTCTGTGACAAACCATCGATCGTTTGGGCTAGCTCACCCATTGGGTGAACCGGTTCCTCTCTGACACAAGCACAACCACGTCTCCCTGAGTTCGACCCCCAAGCCACACTATAACACCGTGCGCTTGCGGTATAAATATTTAAATCTAGTATCCCCAATCGTATTGCACCTATATGCATCAAAACTAGGGGACGTCAAGCTTTATGGCGCCGTTGCCAGGGAGGCAAAGTGCTTGTTTTTTAGGACCCAGTGAACCCTAGAGTCTAGTTCACGTCCTTACCTCGCGATAATTTTCGCATTCTACTTTTTCATTTTTTTATTTTTTATTCTTTATTTTCTGTTTTTATCTGTTTCTATCCCATACTTGCTTCATGGGTGTTTGTTGTTTTTCATGCGCAGGAATACAAGGAGTCTTGACGACTTGATTCCTATTGACCCAGAGATTAACGCCACCGTGAGGCGTATGAACGCGGAAAGAAGAAGAAGGGAGGAAGCTGAAACCATGGGGGAGAACACTCCTCCCAAGAAGTCCCTGTCGGAGTACTCGATGTCATCCATCGGGTCCTCATCCAGCATCCAGTCTCCAGCCATCATGGCCGCGAATTTCGAGCTAGTGACGTGGATCCAGCAGGATCAATTTTCAGGGGCACCCATGGAGAGCCCAATTGAACATCTGGACTCCTTCTTAGAGAAGTGTGACACGTTCAGGATCAACGGTGTCACAGCTGAAGCTATCCTGCTCAAGTTGTTCCCCTTCTCTCTGCGAGACAAGGCCAATCAATGGCTAAGGGGAAAGGACCCCACCACCTTCACGACTTGGGAGAAGCTATCCAACGCTTTCTTGAGCAAGTTCTTTCCCCCGGGGAAGACGATGAAGTGAGGAGTGAGATCTCCTCCTTCTCCCAAGCCAGCCACGAGTCCCTGCACGAAGCTTGGATGAGATACAAGGAGATGCAGCAGAGGTGCCCTTACCACAAGCTTCCCAAGTGGCACATTATCAATCTATTCTACAATGGGTTGAGGGATGACCTGAAATCTTCGATGGATGCCGCGGCTGGGGGGTCCTTTATGTCTAGAAGCGAGGAAGATGCCGGCAACATTTTGGAAAACATGGCATCAAACAATGAGAGGTGGTGTGATGAGCGTGCCACGCCCAGATCTGGGGGCATTATAGAGTCGACGACGTCAACAAATTATCTAGCAAATTATATTTGCTATCGACTCAGATCTTGACGCTTATGGTAGGGGCTGGTGGTGCCAACACCCAACAAGTAGCAACGGTGAAAGCTGAAGTCCTGAGAGACTTCGAGGGTGGTGATGTCTCACCACCGGTGGATCAAGCTAGCGCACTATTCTACAACCCGACGGGTAACACGCCGTATCCACCAAGGTCGAGCTCAAATCCAGCTTATTCTCCAAATAACCAGAACCACCCCAACCTAAGCTATAGGGCACCATATCAGCAACCCCAGCAACCACAGCAACAAATATATCAACCACCTCGGCAACAGCAGCAGCAGTACCAGCAACAGCAGCAGCCCCAACAAATGTACCAGCAGTATCCCCCTAGGAACCAGCAGCCCCCATAGCAGCAGCAGTCGTATGGCCAACAGCGAGTTATCTCCCCGGTCGAGAGCCTCTTGACCCAGTATATCACCAACCAGGAGAAGATTAATATGCGGCTGGAGATGGGACAGAAGGCCCTGACCGACCAAGTAACCTAGTTGGGGTAGCATGTGGCGAACCTTCAGAGGGCGCAGAATCAATTGTCGGGTCAGCTGGAAGTAAATCCAAGGGGGCCGAATCAAACGTTGGCCTTAACACATGACCATGCCAACGTGTCTGCTATAGTACTGAGGAGCGGCACTCAAATTCCAACTAGGGTGCCCGCTAAGGAACCTGAAGCTCCGTTGGTCAATGAGCGACCAAATGTACAAGCTAATCACGACGGAGCTTCGTCATCAAAGACCGTGACTCCGGAGGGAGTCTCTAAAGAAGAGAAGAAGAAGAGCGAGGAGGGGGGCTTGAGAGTCTTCAAGCCCGTGGTGCCGTTTCCCCAATGACTTGCCAAGGCAAAGATTGATGAGAAATACGGCAAGTTCTTTGATATGGTCAAAGACTTGAGCTTGCAGATCCCTTTCCTCGAAGCTATAGAGACTATCCCGTCCTATGCAAAATTCTTGAAGGACTTGGTGACGAGGGGTTCCAGAAAAGAAAAAGTCGTTCTCACGACGGAATGCATCGCTCTGATCCAGCGAGCGAACCCGCCCAAGCTTAAAGACCCAGGAAGCTTCTCTATTCCTTGTTCGATTGGAGAGGTAAAGGTTAATCGGGCGCTCGTCGATTTGGGGGCTAGCGTCAGTCTGATGCCTCTGTCACTATACAGGAGGATAGGAATGGGTGACCTTGAGCCCACCGGTATGACACTACAACTTGCAGATCGATCAGTCAAGTATCCAGTGGGGATTGTGGACGACCTGCCAGTAAACGTCAGCGGAGTGCATGTGCCCATAGATTTTGTTGTGATGGACATGCCGACGGATGCTCATACCCCGATCATCCTCGGGAGGCCCTTCATGGCGACCGCTGGCGTGCTGATTGATGTGAAGAAAGGGAAGCTATCCCTTAATGTTGGCAACCAGAAGGTCGAATTTGATTTGGGATTATCTATGAAGCATCCCCCTGAAGAGCGGAGTTGCAATATGCTGGAAGCTGAGGAGGAAAGAGTAGTAGAAGATGGATCTTGGGAAATCCTCTCGAGGAACCCCCCCCTGATAGCTTGGGGGACCTTGAGGAGCATGTCGGTTTGAAAGAAGGAGAAGTTGCTCGGGAAGCGGGTGTCTCACAAACGACCCCTCCAGGATTCCAGAAGGCCGCTCCGACGAGGAGAAAAGCAAAAGAGCCTATGGGGCTCAATGCTGATGAGATCTGAATACTTCGAAGAGTGGCGGTAGACGCCAATGTGAGGGAGAAGCCTCCGGATACCACCAGCAAAGGGCTCGTTGAGTGCGTCTACTTATCACCACTGTCAACACCAAGGGCCACCACTCCAAAATCTGAAGGGATGCCAAACATTGGGCATCACCCAAGTCCCCCTTGAAAATCATCTACCAGGCGTCGAGCAAACGACGTTAAACAACAGCGCTTCATGGGAGGCAACCCATGTTCTAAACCCCCGTCTCTATTTTTAGGATTATTTTTCTTATTTTGGTGAGTAAATTTAGCAGTGGGGGTTTTCGTCGGAAGAACTTAGAAGAATTTGGTGTTTTGTGCAGGAAATCATCCCCAACCGATCGGGTGATGAACCAACCGATCGGTTGGGCCGTGTCTGAAGATAGCACATATCAACTCATCAGCCAACCGATCGGGTGGCAAAAGTGGCAGACTGGTTAGCAGATCGTGTGAGAACGACCATGCTCTCGGGAAATTTGGGGATTAATTCAACCGATCGGTTGATCTGGAGCCGTGACCGTATCGCTATCCGGGTGAAGTCGCCAGTGCTCTCGGGAAAATCGTGAAGCGGCCAACCGATCGGTTGAAAACTCAACCGATCGGTTCGCCTGTAGCTGCCATCCAACAATATTTTTCGAAAATTTACCCAACCGATGGGTGAGATCTCACCTGATCGATTCGCCTAAAAACCCTATAAATACCCCCCTCTTCACCCGATTCATTTCTGTCACCCGATTTCGATTTTTCCCGTCGTTTTGACTTCTCCAACTCTCAACCGGCCACCTTCCTCCCCCAAACGATCTCCATTCCCTCTCAACCAATCTCCCCACTTTCTCCTTCTCTCTCTCCATCAATCCCACTCTCATCCTCTCTCATTCGACCCTAATCTTCGTCCTAACCCTAGCCTTTCTTTCCCATCTCGAAAATTGGTTGGATCAGCGTGCCGCGGCTTCACACTCCCAATCAATTGCACAGCATAGGGTGTTTTACGAGCAAGGATTCACTACGCTACTGGGTAAATTCGTTCCCGAGCTCTATTTTAATATTTCCCTAGTAATATATTTTTGCTCAATTGTCATTTGGTCGTGTGCATTCATTTAGACTTGCATACACTTGCATCACTCACTATCATGGCCAAGGACAAGGGTAAGGGTAAGGCTATCATGCATGAGGAGGAGCCGTCTCGCAAGAGACGGAAGTCTACATGTCCACCTATTCCACGTCCTCCTCCTACACCGCCTTCACAACCCCAACCCCAACCCATCGTTCACGTTGTGGACCCACTGATGGGACCGCGGGAATACTGCTTCTTGAGTCGTGAGCAAAAATATCTTTACAACCGACTCAATGCACGGGGACACCTAGCCACTAAATTTGCACATGCACAAACCCTTATCGATCTCGGAGTTTTCTCTGAGGTCGAGACTTTATTTGCAAACTTAGGTTGGATAGAGTTCCTAAACGCCCATGCACAATCTTACCCCGCCCTCACACTAGAATTCCTGTCTTCCCTCAATTGTGTGGGGGGTCCATCGTCGATTTCCGCGTCTGAAACCGAAGTATCCGCACCGACCTGAACACAATCAATAACATTTTCGGTTTCCCAATACTCGGCGTCGACGCTATCCGCCCTTACGATTATCACAACGACTTTGATGTCGATATCTTTTGGCATCGCCTCACCCTCCACGACCGGTACCCTCGAGGCAAGGCTAAGGCCTCATCCATCATTCACCCCATATTCCGTCTGGACCACCGCATCATTTCTAGCACATTCTTCCCCAGGGATGAGTCTGGGACCGTGACTATCCCTGACCTATTTATTTTGTGGGCCATGACATTTGATTTTATTCGCGGTGATGACGAGATCGCCTTCGAGGACCCTTGCATACCCATTCATGGCGGCGCTTGGCTTATTCAAAAGTTAGTTGATATTAGCCGCGCCGGCAAAGGGAAATACTGTTGCGGGGGCCTCATTACCATCATTGCTTCGCATCCCACATTCAATATCATTATCCCCAGTAATTTGCCTTGTGCCGCAGGATCTACATATTTAGATCTTGATGTCCTGCGGCACACACACATGATCAGACCCCGCCCCGACGGTCGTTTCTCATTTTTCTATGGCCACCCCCAGCTCCTTAGACCATTCTGCCCAACCATGGTCGTATGTCTATCGTTCTCGTGGCAGATTGGACGTTCACTCCTGACCCAGAGTTCTTAGGGGGGTTGTATCTTCAGTTCCCACTCCCGGACGCACCCAGACCACCGTCCCCTGCTGTCCACTTAGGCGTGCAGGATATTCCTACGTTCTGAGGAGACCCCAGGGCTGGCCCTAGTAGAGCCACATCGGCTTCTGTCCCTATCACTTCTGAGGCATTCACTGAGGCCCTCTTAGGCCTTGCATCAGGTGCCGGCACGACCACTACCGCCGGCACTACTTCCACCGTCCGTCTGGCCACTACTTCTTCCGTTCGTCGAGCCGCCTCCGCTCGTCTCGGTCTCGAGGCTGAATTAGCTGCACTGCGCACTGGCGCATCCACCACGACCCCCTCGGACTCATCCTCTTCTATCTTTTCCCGCCCATGTTTCCTCGCACTTGAGAGGAACATGGCCACCATCCTCCGCATTCTCACTCACATTCACGGTCCACCTCCACCCACACCACCACCCTCACCACCACCTTCACCTCCTCGATAATCTTCACCTCCACCATCACATTCATCACCTCCCGCCACCACCACTTCCATTCCCTCCATTACACCTCCACTTACGACCATTGTCGTCGATCCCACAGATCCACCACCCTCCACTTCTATCACCCCATACGCGTGCCGCAAGAAATTGCAGGTGCGATCCAGATCACTTCCCCCACCATCCTCTTCTACCACCGTACCTCTCCCATCCACCACCGCTTTGGTCGCCGTTTCACTACCACTTACCATCATCACCACCACTCCGCCCATCGTTCACACCTCCTCCGCACCCACCCATCCACCACCTCGACCCTTTTCTCCACTTCTCTGCACACCCATCACTTCTCCCGTCCACACACCCCATCTTCTACCGAGGAGGACGAGAACAGTTCCTCTCCTGCATTTTGATTTCTTTCTTTTTCTTCTCTGATTGACCTCCACCTAGCATATTTCTGCATCACCATGATCATATCATATTGTTAGCATTTTCATGTCTAGCTTAGTGGAAGTCGTTTTTTTAAGTGTGTTATCGTGTGATGTCTTTATGGTGTGCCTGTCTATATGTGTCGTTTGGGTGTCTTTTCTATCTTTTATTTTCTATGTTTATTTTTCCTTCTTTCTATTTTTCCTATTTCGTATGTGTGTTTTTCATGTTTTTCCTTCTTTTTGTGTCGGTGCATACCCTTCCATTTTCATTGCCCTCCCGTATTCACTACCAGCTTGGGGGAGTCGCACTTCGTGTGTCATTTGTGTCTTTTTCTTCGTTTTTGAGTCGTTTTCATCATGTTTTTCTTTTTCTTCTCTTCTTTTTATCTCCCTCTGCTAGAAATGACCCCATATGATGAATTGCCGCAGAATCACACACACACACCTAGCATAGCCACGATTATCACTTTCACTAACCCTAGGAAGCCGAGTCCTATTGCATTTCATGCATCGTGGGTCCACTTTGCTTTTATGTGAGTCATGTGTCGTGACTAACTTATGGTGTGCTTCTACTTTGTGATTTTGATTTATATACATGTCCTGGGATGACCCCTAGATTATCATGCTTCGATTTGAATATGCGGTATTTGCTTCTACTGTCTGCATCTATATGCATGAATATATTTATATCGTATACTTCAATTCGCAAGTGTCGGGATTCCACAAATAGGACTAGGATAACCCATTTAGCCTATGCTCTGATTAGCGAGAAAAATCTCCTTTACCCAAGTGTTTAGAATCCGATTTCTTTTTTATTTTACTTGGTGCAAATCCCCTCGTCGTGTACCGTTCTCCCACTTGAGAGAGTACACATGTATATACCCCAAAATCCAAAAATCCAAAAAAAGAGAGAAAAGAAAAACCCAAAAACCCCAAAAAAGAAAAGAAAAGAGAAAAGGAAAAAATATGTATAGCCAAAAATCCAAAAAAATACAAATCCCCAAAACCCAAAAAAATTCCAGTGTGAATATTTTCCTACCTGCCGAGAATAAAAGGAAGGCGAGAATTTGCACCGAGTGTTCGTCTCCACACCTTCTCAACCTCCATCATTTTCGAAAACACTTGGCATTGGAACTTTCTAGTGGTTACCTAGGCGATAGTGTGGTGACTTCCTAGTCCCTAGCTGTGGAGTCCCCGATACATGATACGCTTCGATTCTTACTCTGTTCTCATGCATGCTTGAGCTATTTATTCACTGCTTATTTCAAATCGAATCGATATTTGGGTCTTTCCTTGG
>JAULAV010002330.1:0-18000 GCA_030789695.1 Scilla litardierei
GAAAGAGACGATAGAAAATGCTTGCATACTCTAAATCTACAGGGCACCACATCCTCTTACAGCTCAGATATAAATTGAAACAAATGGCATTTAGCATTCATAAATAGCAATCATAATGGCAATCCCATTTGATGACCCGCTAATCTTAGAAGGCATCTACTGTTTAACAACATAGAGCAATCATAAATAAAACTGGAAACATCTAAATCACTGTCCAGCTGGAAGCCCTATGGTGATCTATGCAGGTGATTATAGTTAACATACAAGGATGTGGATGTTATACACCCAACTTAAGCTATAATACATAAATTACATGGGTTAACTATGACAAGAGTGAGTATGCATGCCATAAGAATCACCCAACAACTGTAAGATAGGAACGCCGAATTTCCATCTAGGTAAATAAATACGTATTGACATGGGGTTAAAAATGTTACCATTCAATCTGAATATCTACACGGAATGGGGTATCAAAGAAAAATGTCAATAATGATCTATCTGGTATCAAATATGCATTGCTGAACTATTGAGGTGTTCAGTGTTTCCGAAAACCAAACAAATTGGTTGTCAAATTAAATTTGAACGTTATACACTTGCAAGACACAGTCTCATCTATGTGTTATTCTGATGTGATCAGACTATGTGTTACTATGTGTTATTATGATGTGATCTGCAAGAGAAATAAAGATAAAAATATAGTTTTTTAGAAGAATTGAGAGAAAGGTGGGATTTTTATTGATTTTCAAATAGAGATCACAGGCTAGGTGGCCTCGATTCGAGAGGAGGCCACTCTCCTACCTTTAGATTCGAGATGAAAGCCTAAATCTCCCAGTATGGTTCTAATCAACTCCTAGAAGGTTTCTTTCACAATAATCAAGATATGAAACCCTAACTGTAGCCGTCACCTACTTATAATTAATGTTTTTTTAGAATTACAGAAATTACTAAATTGTCCCTCTAAAACCCAAAATTACTAAAATACCCTTGGATCCGTCCCTATCAGCCCTTACTTTGCTGCAAATCCATCAAGCCTTCTCCTCCTCTTTTGATGCATCCGAGTTACTCCGTCGCCAAATAACCAACTTGTTCTCAAGATGGTGTCATGAAATTCATGAAGCATGCTACTCTAAATGAAGGTGCTCATCCCCCTTCAGGCTCCTCCTTCTCAACCACCTTGCATTCTTCATTCTCGATGGTCAACATCTGGAGAGCACAATCCCAGCAATGATGTCCAGGCCCGAACCTCTCGCTGCATCGAAAGCATAAACCCTTAGTGCAACTATCTTAGATCTCCATCTCTGTAATACACTTGAGCATGTTGTTTGGTGAAAGCTCACTGTTCTTCTCTTGGCTGGACGGAATCACTACTGATGACACCTTCTCCTCCCCACCCACTACCTGGCTATGAAAATGCGTCCGACACAGGCCCACTTAGCACATCGCTCCTTTGTAAGCCGATACTATATCATCTGGACCAGCTATATTGTGTACAGTAGCCCTTTATGTCTCTGAATGCGCAACTCCACCCAAATGTTAGCCTTGAGACCTTTCATGAAACTTACATCCAAGGACTCTTCAGAAAATCCCCGCACACATCCTCATAACATCTCAAACTTACTAATGTACTTCCTAACTATTCCCTCTTATCTAAAGGACAAAGAACTGCTCATGAAGGTCTCGTCGTGGGTGTCACGAAATCAGTATAGCAGGCAATCCTTAAATTCCTCCCACAAGCGTACATACAATTGCTATTCTCTCCATCAATGACACGACAAGGCCTCAACCTCCAAACATATCTTAACCGCCCTCAGTTTCTTTGCTTCAGTGAGGCGTGTCACCTCAAAATATCTCTCCATCATGTAGAACCACACATAAGGGTCTTCTCCTTCAAAAATTGACATACTTAATTTTCTAACCATATTGTCTGTGTTGAAAATCCCCTTATGCTACTCTTCCTCGGTACCGGTCATAATAGTACTGTCGATGTGGGCCCCATGGTACATTACAGTCTCCAAATCTCTACATCTTTTCCTTCATCATCATTACAGCCGCCATCTCCCCAATCGGACTCTCCCCAATTACCCGCATAATCTAAAACATCATTACGGTATCTATCAAATCCCTCGCAATTTTGAATTGGTCGCCGACATCTCTCAGTAGCAAACTAGGGGCCATCGGGCCCTGGAGGTCTTCTAGGTCATCGCCATGACGTGGGGCTCTCTCCGATAGTCACAGCGTCTCGACGGGCCCCTTGAAGGCCGCACGGACCAGGGTGACCTAACATTGGCTCGGCGGGCCTCTTGTGGGCCGCCAGGATAACGTGAGGGCCTTGGCGGCCATTTCGGGGACCGATAAGGACCTAGCCAACTACCAAGGGGCCGCAAGGCCCCTGGCTTCCCCACTGGGGCTCGGTATGGACTTGGCAGGCCACCTGGGAGCCGTGAGGCCCCCTAGCGGCCCCGACAGGGCTAGCCTACCTTGGGCGGGGCCTCCCAGGTGTCGTGTGGCCCCCAGTGAGGGTGGATGGGGTCCCCATTCCCCGTGAGGCCTTCTTCCACTTCTCCAGGATCCTCCTCCTTGTCGTTTAGAAGCCCTTATCTGAACTATTCATCTTTCATCAAAGATTGCCCCTTTGGCACCAGATCTGAGATGTGGCCCTCGTCTCTCATCTCTGTTCAGATCTGAATCCTTCATCCTTACCAACGCCATGATTTGTTGCAAGATTTGTTGATTTACATGCATGAGGTGTTGATTTGCTTGCATGATGGCTTCCAACGTCGCGTTCACCCTCGCTTCTGACGCCTTCACTTCGGATCCAATTGATGTCACTAACGATCTAATCTCCTACACTGATTTCCTCAATTCTCCCACTTCAACATCGAGTTTCTCTTTCAAAGCTTCAATCTTTTTCTTTGTCGTCGCCGTCATTGATGCCAAGATCAGTGCTCTGATACCATTTGATGTGATCCGTGAGAGAAATAAAGAAAAAAGGGGGTTTTTAGAAGATCTGCGAAAAAGATGGGATTTTATTGATTTTCAAATAAAGATAATACGATAGATGGTTTCAATTCGAGAGGAGGCCACTCTCCTAACTTTAGATTCGAGATCAAAACCTAAATCTTCAAGGACTAAGATTCTAATCAACTCGTAGAATATTTCTTTCACAATATTCAATATAAGAATCCCTACCCCTAGCCGTCACTTACTTATAATCACTGTTTTTTCTAGAATTACAGAAATTACCAACCTGCCCCTAAAATCCAAAGTTACTAAAATACCCCTGGAGCAGCCCCGATCAGCCCCTTGTTTTTCCGCAACTCCATCGAGCCTTCTCCTCCTCCTCTGGTGCATCTGGATCGCATCATCTTCCAATAAAGCGCCATCAAACATGTAGCACATAGTAGAAGTTGAGAAAGCTCAAGCATCAGCAAGGCATTACAGCAATTTGCTGTCAAAGTAATATAACATCATATACGAGTCAATGCAATATGTAGCATTGACATTTCTACAATGACGGTATGTCATGTCGGAAATGTGTTAAATATGTGTGTCGAGTGTCGACACACATACCCTATGTATTTTTACGAATTTGACAAGTGTCAGTGCATCGTGTACATGTCGACGTATCTATGTCCATGCAACAAAATGCGTATAGCTGCCAAAGACAATTATAAAAGCAGGAAGGTCATGATAGCCAATTGACAGCTTACAGGCAAGTAGAGAGTCCAATATATTTTGTAGTGAAAGATTCCCTTGACTTAGAAAAGATTAGTGATGACTGACAAAGAGGTATCATAAAGAACATCCATCGCATGCCAAAAATATCCAATCACGGTTGTTTGCGGATATAAAAAAGTCTATCAGGCCAGACCAAGTGCATTAGTGATCAGCTCTACCTGGAAAAGAATTTCTCCCCCGAAGTTCGCTAGATCAATCTACAGGAAAAAGCAAACAAGATACAGTAAATAAATTGGCATAAAGAGCAACATAATGACAATTCCTGGTAACAAAATCAATATGTAAATGTTGATACTCCAAAAAACCACAAACAATTTATCCTGTCTAAACACAGAAAGAATAGATTTTACATGGTCCAAATTGAAAAACCAAAGAAAAAGAATTCCCGGTGACTAAAATTTCCAGAGATATAATGAGCAACTGTACGCTGAAATGGTTTCCAGCAGTATATAACTATCAAGGATTCTAACTGCAATATAATGTAAATAAAGAAATAAATATTGTCCTTATATACTAACCGGGAGAATCCTTGCAGGAGATGGTGCTGCAATTCCAACGTATCCATCATCAGCACCAGTGTTACAAAGAACTATACTAGCAACATTCTTGCCTAGAAGCCATTGCAATACACCTCCTTCATGCTCAGGTAAGTAGATATTGTTCATTTGAATAGATCCAGACATATAACACATGGTACCTGAAATTTATTTGGAAGACATGTTATGATACTAAACAAAGTTTGAAGGATGACAACTTCTATAGGAATACTTTAGGGAGATTATTCAAGAAACATATAAGCATAAGAAGAGCCCTATAGGAATTACTTTAGGGAGATTATTCAAGAAACTTATAAGCATAAGAAGATCCCTACATCTGGATCCTCATAGCATGTAGCACAGCAGTTAAAAGAAATAATAATCATAGAGCACAACAAAAGGAATTATAATCAAATTTCATTACAATTTTTAGTACTGTGAATTGAGTCCCCAAAATATCATGTGCAGAAAAATGAATCTATATCAACTATTAATATGTGGGAGTGAAGATGAGAGAAGTTACAGTTATTTAGAATTTGCAATTGTGGTGTTAGGAATAACTACATCACAATATTTAACTTTGCGGCGTAGTGAATACTCACCAGGCTTTGCAGTGACCTTATCTTGGGGTTTTAACATTATCTGGAGACAATGATAGACAACAATCAACATGCAAAATACTTGAAGCGTCGTCAAAAGTTACAAGAGATATGAGATATAAGAACTATATTTCATATTGAAAAAATACCTGAACAATCTGAGCTTCTCCGCCTATTATTTGAAAAGGTGTTACTGCTGCTTGTGCACTCTGCATCACAATATTATTTATGTAAGTCCAACAATCATATCTATGATGAGTATCTATCCTAAAACAATTTGCTGCAACTGCTTGTAAAGAAAACACCAATGACAATCATGAGAGGCCACAAATGTGAACTCTACTGCATGATATGTAAGACCAACCTTAACCAATAGCTATAAGGAAGTAGAGCCCAAGAAATGACATAGAAGAGTACAGATGTGCCAGACCCACACATCCCTAATCAACTTTTGTGTGCTAGCTCATATGGCCATGTCATCCTTGAAAAGACAATGTGACCAGATAAAGGCTTCGACAAAGATGATGAACCTATTAAAGATCATGAAGGCTGCTACTTAACCAGCTACAGCAGAGGATATTCAAAGGAGACTCCAATATAGAACACAAAACCCTCTTTAGAAGATATTGTGATAAATCATTTATACTAATCCCAAAATATGCACATAAAACTGACCACAATTTCTCGTCCACATAGAACTCCTTCAAAAAACAATTCTCAATCATGATTAAGTATTGAAACATGATTTAGAGCCATGAATTTGGCCATGGCTCTCTTAGTCTCCAGCAACATGACTCACGGATCTTTTCTAATCAAGCAGAATTCATAAAAATTTTAACACAACCATTACTTTTTATTTGAATGGCCCTAAACAGGACTTGGAGGTTTAAAACGGCTTTTTACAAATAAATTATCTCTGCCATGCACTGAAAGCAATAAACTTAGTGGCTGTAAGCAGAATGGGGTTTCAAAACCAAGCTTTCAAACAAACTATATAGGAAATAGGTAAGGAGAACAAAGGGGGTCTGGCTAAACATACTGTAATTCATTAAAATAAACAACCAAACCTAGTGTATAAAATCCAATGTAAAATCATATAGAACAAAATGACGCTAGCATACATGGGGTTGACCATCAAAGGCGAAATAACACATAACACGGTTGCTTCCAATTTCGAAAACTTATTATTAGTTAAACAGGACTCCTTGTCAATCTCGGATTCCTACGAGATTGGTCCGAGTTAGTTTCCTTTAATTTGTTTTATTTTTATTAGTCAAATGGGAGTTCTTGTCAATCTTGTGTTCGTATAAATTTGCCATGTTCTATGTAGCACGGACACTTATATTGTGTTAGACGATGTCGACTTAACATGTCGGACGCACATGTCTAATGTATTTTGAAGCATCTACTGAATATTGATGTGTTGTCTTCGTGTTGGCATAGCCATGTCTGTGCTACATAGGTCATGGTTCCTTCTGGTTGTTTTCTTTTGCTTGCTTCCTTCTCTTTTTTAAATATCTTTTCTAATAGGATTAGAATTGTTCTGCTTTACTTATTAGGACTACAACTATACCTCAATAAAAAGAGCCATTTGTAATCAATTTTTCATATATTCAAATGTTAAGGAAGTCTTCTTCCAGAAAGAAATTGTTTCCTTGAGGATTTCATGATTTCTTGTGGACTCAAGGAAACCTCATGGAATCGAGGACACCTCATGGATCCAAGGCTCAGTGAATTCCAAGAATTTCCTTCTTGATGCCTGACTTTGACAATGATATAACTTTTTTAGCTTATGTCTTATGTAATGTGATATCAAAGCTTTGTTGTATCTTGGTCCGATGACATCCATTCATGGAAAAAAAATGCCCCAACTGAAGTTAATTATTGACAACTTCAATAAATAGTGAGAAACATTAACAACTGGTTAGTAGAGATCAAAATACACAAGCAAATATACCCAGTTGTTAGTGATAGAAAACCATAGTCAATAAGAACAGTGCCATGATTGTAATCGCAATCCTTGTGGATGACAAATTGTTCAGGATTTGCATGACTAGCGGATTCAAGACAAAGAAATATCCATCGCCTTTCAATGGTAATTCCATAATGATCAGTTACCCAATTGGAGTGCCAATTGGAAAAATATTAAGTACATGGAGACACCTAAATATATGAAGAAATCTATTTAAAATGATATAGAACAAATGATGCCAGCATACGTGGGTTGACATGACCGTCAAAGGCAAAATAACACAATTGTTTTCTATTTTGGTAACTTCTTACTAGTAAAACAAGATCCTTGTCAATATTGGACTCCTACGAGATTTGGCCAGTTAATTTCCTTTCTTTTTGTTTTCTGTTTTCTTGCTTCACTTTCTTTCTTTCTCTTTAATCTTTTCTAATGGGTTACCTTGTTTTAAAAATCAACCAACTAGGTGCGGGTGGCGCCTAGTGTTTGAATGGCTTTAAAAAGTTAAGGCAGATGCCTAGTTTGTTTAAGCAAGTTAGACACATACGTCATTGATGTGGTCCGTTTATTAAATGGCAAGCATGTTTGTGTCCGCTTAGATTGGATGAGGAATCTAAACCCTTCATCCAATCGAACCTCCCCCTAATTTTAAAAAACTCCAAGCGTCTTTCTTGTCCTTCTTTTGCTACTGCTGTTCAATCCGATAAACAAAGGCAATGTTGACAAGTGTAATATTCTTTCTTCTCATGTTCTTTCTTCTCATCTTCTCATCTTCCTCCTCTTCTTAGTTTTTCTTTTTCTTTTTCTTCTTCATCTTCTTCTTTCTGTTGCTTCGTTGCGGTGCCCAATGTTGATTCCGTCATCGGTTGACGACCATCGCCTCAGGCGCCTCATTCCTCTTCTTCTCATTCCTCTTCTTCTCCTCCCATTCTCCTTCAGAGAATGAGCGGGCGAGGAAAGAGGATAGAACTACATTATCCCATGCTCCTCTTCTTCTGTTAGAACTACTGTGATTGTTGTCTACATGGCTTCATTAAAAGAAGATAAGCAGGGAGGAAGGGGGAGAGAAAAAGGATAGAAAGGAAGAAAGATTGCATTTGTATTTGGATTATTGAGTTGGGTTGAAATAAATTGTCTCATTATCATACCCACTGAATTGAAATTATTAAATATAGAATAGAATTGAAATAGGTCAATTGTTGGTTGATGTGTATCGACAACTTGGTTTGACTTAATTGAATAAAGCAACGAATATATCGGAAGATGCGGTTAGTTCTCTTCCTCATTTGGATGCTTCAAATACAAATAACAATGGTAGTGACGGTGCTAGAGCTGGTGTCAATTCAAGAGACATATTGAGAATATGATTTTAATCTAGTTTCTAGTGACAAAAGATGCATTGAATGCAAGAAAAATGGTCGAGTGAATGGCAAAATTTAAAGACTCAATCATCGCAATGCAAGAGTAAGGAGGAATACAGTGTCAAGTGAGAAAGCTGCTAAGGAGGAGATTCAAGAGATAAATCAAGAGTATTACTTAATGGTGCAAGAAAGAAACACAAGCAATAATGGTGTGCAATAAAGATGGAGGGTAAGGTTGAGATTGAAATGGTAAAGCATCCCTTATTAGAGTCTTGAAACTCAGGTATGTTGACAGATATTCCTTGCAAAAAGGTAAAGACCCACTTATGAGACCTATCTTTCACCGCTAGTGATCCAGAGCAACCAAGCAGGTTAAATGAAAGATTGAAGTAATCAAAGATTATTGATACACTCTTAAAAGAGGAGATGTTGGGTTACAATCAATGAGGAGCTTAGGCGTAGAATAATGCCATTCCATTTCATGCATTGTTCACAAAGTTTTTTGAGGAGCTTAGGCGTAGAATAATGCCATTCCATTTCATGCATTGTTCACAAAGTTTTTTGTGAAAGCCTTCTTTGCAACTAGAAAACATGGAAGATGTTTGAACCCCCTTCAATGTACATGTTGCATGAGCCCTTATGGCAAGGGACCAAGCAAATAATAAAAGCGAATCTAAAAGAACATAAAGCGTAGTAGGTAAAAACTAGCTGCTTCATTATGAGAGATGCATGAAGTGATCAGAAGATAAAATCAGTTATGAATCTCTCTGTGCATTGCAAGTTAGGGACCTATTTTTATGATTCCAAAGATAAACTCAAAGGAATCATGCACATGGAAGTTAATTTTCAATTGGATGAATGAAAATATAAAGAATATTGGATCAGATAAGATGATTCAGATAGTCATCAATAATCACTCAACAAACATGGTAACAAAGTAGCTTACAAAGGTGAAACAACCGAGGCTTCTTTTAGATTAGTTTTGCAGCTCATATGGTAGTCTATGCTAGAGACTATATGAATGTTACATACTTGCAAGAGACGATTGCAAAAGCGAAGATCATGATTTTTATATACAATCATTATATTTCGTTGTCTATAATGTAGAAGGTTCCAGACAAGAAAGAGATAGTGATGTTAGAAGCGACAAGATTTGCCATCACATTCTTGAAAGTACAGAGTCTGCATGAGATGAAAATGAAGCAAAAACTTAAGTGACAAGCACAAAAGTTGCAAGATCGGCCAAAGGGAAGTTGGCAGCAACTATATAATTGAATGAGACCTTCTAGATACTAGTGCAGAAGGTACCTAAGGTGGATAGTCCCTCATTCTGTCTTTTAAGGGTAATCAACAGTGACTATAAACCATTAATGTGTTAAGTGATCGTAATGCTATAGGATGTGAAATAAGAAGTTGAAGAGGCATAGAAGAACAATGAAAGTAACTACAAGCAATGCTTAGCATCATAAATGAGAAGGCAAGGCGTAGATTGTATTCTACTATGCAAATGGCGGTATTTTATCTTAATCCATCATATTTCTATTATAGTAATAAAGATACCGAGTATTCACCTTCAGTAGATGCAAAGGATGGATTTATTTATGCGATGAAGTATTTATATCCAGTTTTCAATGTTTAAATGCAAATATTAGGTAATGAATTAAAGAGATACATATAGATCGCAAGGGATCCTTCTCAATGTCAGTAACATACTAGTCATGTAAAAAATTTCATTGAACCCAGGAAAGAAATGTTGAAATAAGTTTTTTTTTTTTTGAAGTATGTACATTATGGTAATATGGAACGTGGATGTTTAATAATTGTTAAATGTAATTACATATATGTGGTGGTATTTGCACGGCTGTAACTGCCTTATGATGCAGTTGAAGGTCAACTTATCTACATGTGAGAGAAACTGAAGCCCGTCTGAGGGAGTAGACATACACACACACAAACATACAAACACAAACACGCACAAACATATATACACACAGACATACTAATACACACACACACACACACACACATAGATACATACAATTCTTCTGTTATGTTATGTATGGTTATTTTTCTTGCTTGTTTAATATTTTTTATTGAAAATTCACACGGAAGGATAACATGTTGGAATCGAATAGGTTGAAGGACCTTATTTCCGTCAAGTTTAACGTCAAGATCAGGGCGAAGGAACAAGGTGGATGGGAAAAGAATACACTTCTTTAAGAAGACCGCAACAATGCATGTTTTTATATTTATAGAGGAGTTAATTCAGTAATAAGGAAGTGTTACTCCCATTGTTAGGCCTTACTTAGCAAATGATGAAAATAATCTAAGAAGCAAATGAGGTTGTTCAAAAGCATAGGAATGGCATGCCACGATAGGGGTTCTAGTTCTAGAGTATCACAATTAGAACGGATCCTCGACAAAGGAGAACTGATTGATTTCGATGATGATGTTACAAACAAGGAGTACGATGAATCTATGAATTGACTCGCATGACGACGATGATGAGGACATTCGTGATTATGGCATTGAGGGGGAGGACATTGATTAGGGTTCCAGGAGGGACTAGAGAGTTTATAAGCATTGGAGACATGTAAATTGATTTACTTGAGACTATTTGTTATGTTGCTTTGTCAGTTTATCTTTTGGGTTTCACCCTTTATGCTTATTTTGATACTATGCTCTTAAATACTCTATCTTATGTGTTGTTTGGCTGGGGAATTTGACTATTTGTGGACATATTCTATCTCCTTGTTTATATCTGCAAGTTTGTGATTTGTGCTATTGACTTCATTATTTTTTATTGAATTTTACATATTGATTGTTAATTTTAAATATATTTGATGCTAATTTTATAGTTATCTTTTGCTTCCATGCACTATTTGTTGATTTGTTTGGATGGAAGATGGAAAGATATTGCAATTTTTAGGCATGCTACATCATTGATCATTAAATTTTTTACTGTTTAACTTATTTGTTTATAGTTGGAAACAAGAATATTAAAATATAGGTTTAGATTTAAGGAGAATTGTTAGAAAAAACATGCACCAGCTTGGCATCATGCCTCCGACTTTGATTATCAAAACATTGATGGGTTATAGAACCAGTTACTTTGTCTTACTAGAACCGGAATTATACCACTATAAAACAAGGGTTCTGAAATCAAATTTTCATATATGATTTTTAAAAAAGCCTTTTTCATAACAAAATTGATCTTCCCCACAATCACAAGGATTCTTGTGGATATAATGACACGTGAATTTGAAGCTCGGTGGACCTGGAAATTTTACGCCCAGTGTCTTCAAAAACAATCAATTCTTCTTGGCTTCATTTCAACATAAGGCAGCAAGGTGGTACCAGACTCTTGCTGCTGAAGATCTCTTATTTTATTCCGAAATTGAAGCTACCCCTAACACAATGATCCCACAATCTCTATAGTATCTATTCACAACATAACATGATCATCCTACTTAACCAGGCCTAAAGTTAACATTGAACAATTAAGAAATTCAACATCATGCAATTAGAGGTTTAAACATCTAACCATCTAAATTAGTTATACATTTTGATTAAGCAATTTTTTCTTAAATAAAAAGCAAAAGTCAGTGTAGAACTTGGGACTTCCCACCCTTTTACAACTAAGCCAGATGCCAATAGGGGACTTTCCGGTGCTACACATGATCAAGTGTAAGGGAGCAAAAGAAGGGATCACTTACCACGAGTACAAGTACTTCAAGTTTTTGAGCCACCAAGGATCATGGTTGTAGAACATGTGGCTAATATTACTACGCTCGCTAGTTAGAAATCTGGGCTTCAATTTCATTTGTTTACCTAGGATAGAGGACATTTCATTAGTTAGTAAATTTTCCATAATTGGCAGCTACTATGTTAGCTATGGGCAAAAGCTACTGAAGTAAGGGCCATTTAGATTGATGATTACATGAAAACATGACCCCTAAATACTTGAAAAGAATATTTTGAGTTAATATACCATGCCATCATGATCTGCTTTTAGCAGATCTTGGTAGTACAATCTCAAGTTGTTGGTCTAGTTCACTTAAGGGATCATGCCCCAATACTAAAATCTTCCAAACACGTTGCTATTCAGGCGTTCTACTGGCTTACCCACACAGTAGCCATTATGAAGAACAGTAAATCAGAGGGACACTAAGATAGGATATTTGGGGCACAGCAGCTCAGAGTCAAACAGTTTCTGCGATATCAGTTGCCAACCGTGTGCTACCCATGAAGAATGTGCAACTACCCCAACCGGGACTAAATGAATGCGAGAATCCACAAGGACATCAATTGATGAAGTAAGGTAGTCATTTTACAGTCCGAAGCAGCAATAGTTCCCAAAAACATTTGATGTGTTGGTAATGGTAAAAATGACTAAATCAATTTAAATGTCAGATAAATAAAGATGCTGTGAGAACCCGTCTTCTTCTTGTCGATCTCTCGCCTCTTGTTGCTTCCCACGTAGTACCAATGGAGACAATCCACGCTCGACTCCATTACAAGAACAAGGATTCAGGCTTAGAACAGAGGAGCCCACAGGAATCGCAAAGAATTGCAGGAAAGAAAAACAAATGTTAAAAGGGCAAAACTCAAAATGAGTTTGGTGTATTCAATTTCTTAGACAGAAACTTGATTACAATCTCATCTCCCTTTTGTAACCTCCCTTCCCGGAGTTGGTAACAATCATCGCCTCACTCCTAACGACTCCAACTAATAACGAATTACCGCAACCATCGCAACTGACTTCGGTTGGCCGGAACAGCTTGCCGCTAACCAAGCTCTGCACCTATGTCTCTTACAGATGCAAACTTAGAATTTATGTAAATTTTACAAGCAACTAATAACCTAAAAGAAAAAAGATCAGACAAAAACCTTAAATTTATACTTAAACCCATCCTTCAAAGTAGAAACATTACGGAGTTCAATCGTATACATCAAATTTAAATAAATGATGAACTCACATATAAATCAAACAAGTCAAACAATACTAAAACTTCATCCAGATCATTCGTTACCGAGTGAAGATCCCCGACTAAACCCCAAATAAATACTAATTTGAAGACAGCAAGAAGCGAAAATCGAAACGGACCTGATAAACATAAGGCTGGAAAGGCGTTGAGAAGAAAGGAGCAGCCATGGCTGAGAGCAACTCAAAGCGATACCAAATCAATCAGCTGAGATCGGATCTAGGGTTCGAGCCCGCCATTAAAGACCACAGAGAGCTCCACCGCGTTAATTCTCGTGAATCAGAGAAGAGAACGGAGACAATGAACTTAAAATCTCGCCGGATTTTACAGCACGATTCCTTTTCTCAGCAGCTCCTATTGAGTTTTAATTATGAAAATACCCTTGGCTCCATTATAAATACCGATACTGGAGTTAGGAGTATATGTGAAGTTTGGTAATAGAGGCTATTTGTGTAAATAAATAGAGAAGTAAGGGTAACTAGCCATTAGGGGTAAAGTTCTGGAGAGGCAATGCAAATGGTTCTTTTGGATGCTACAAGTGAATCGGTTAATAAACACGTCAGACCACTAGCCACGTCAGCAAATTTGAGTACGTGGCACTTCGGCATTGGCAACAGTTTTGCTCTCTACGTGCGGAAACGGGGAGCTGGACCTAAAAAAGGACCCCGCAGTCGTTTTTGACTCTTTGTTTATGCAATCTCCGGCGTTACGTTACGGACAGTGTCCTTTGTAGCGGGTGGCAAAATGAGCCCTATCCGATCCGACCCGAACGGCATCTTTAATCGGGTATGGGTAGGGGATAATTCGGGTCAAGTAGGAAACGGGTTGATCCGACCAGACCCGGGTAAAATCCTGGTCGGGTATGGGTTTGGCATGTCAACCCGGATAACCTGAATTCGACCCGGTTTACTTTCTATATATATAAAAATTATATAATAACTGCAATGGGAGTTCTGCTTATACGATTTGAATTGGTATCCTCTTCTTTAAGAGGTCTTGGATCCAATTCCCTTTGCATACAACTTTTTTGTTAATTTTATTACTTTCGTTACTAAAATGGTAACGTTAATTATACTTTCTTGCTGTCATCAGTACGGTTTAAGCGACGAGCTACTGGAAATTATGCAACAATTAATAAATTGTCTGTGGCTCTTAATAAATACCTGGATATCGAAAAGGGAGCAGTAGTGCATAAGTCAAATCTTAACCTGATGGGTTAACCCGAACCCGACCCGGAAATTTTCCGGGTCACCCAAACCCGATCCGAATTTAATCCGGGTCGGGTTAGGGTTTACCCCTATCCGGGTCGGGTCAAATCTGACCCGACCCGAACCCGAACCCACCCGACCCGTTTGCCACCCCTAGTCATTTGGCATATGAGTACGAGTTAGTGCCACTATAATGTTTTTTGAGGTGTGTTGTGCGGTGTATATCGTGATGTGCGTCTGTTACATCAATTGCCCACCATTATGTCTAATAATCAGGTCATTGTTATGTCGGTACATGATCCATAGCTCCTGAGTTGAATGAGTCATATGAGAGCCATAAAATAGTAGGCGGTTATACTTCATCATGGCCTATATTAATGGCTACTAATTCGGTGATTAATGTCTAATTTCATAATGGTTGTTACTCCAATAAAGCCACTTTATTTGCCGGAGATTACAAGGCAAGAAAGAGATATAAAAACTCCAGGAAATAATGGAAAATTGAGGCAAGAACCTACACTTAGATATCTTGATACTAAGCATCTATTCCACTTTACATTTCCCCATACAGAGCTCAGCGTGACGGTGATCAGACGACCTCCATATAGGTCAGACCTAGTCGCCCCAAGCCCCTTTCTAATCATCCACTGACGTAAGCATCAGAGGGGATTTGGTCGGGCCTCAGATCCGACCCCCTGACGATTTCTACTATGTTGCAGATCTACGAAGATAGCGGGAATCTGGGTTGGCCTCCAACCAAATAGCTCAGTCCTAGCTCTCCCCGATCTGGGATTGCCTCTTCGCGGGTCCCACTCCTCTATCGATGAATCGCCCCGTCACTGGAGGCATCCACGTCGGCACAATTTACTGTTTGACAAAATCACACGTCAATAGTTGGCTCCGTCTGTGTGAAAAAGAGTCAACATCCCCGTCACCATTTAGCACTGACGATGTCGACTCACCCCACCAATCAGAGACCTAAAAGGCCAACTCCTTAAGGGATGGCAGACGTCACTCCCCTCACAGTGGATCAAAGGTCTTCCAATTTCAAAAACTAGATCAACTTCAAGATCGTTTATCTTGGCAACAATCGTATCCCTTCCCCCTCTCTTCTAGAGCACTCTCCAGCTCATCGGATACAAAGTTCACCATGCGTTCAAGCAAATCAATTAGGGGGAGGCCACAACAATTAAGTTAATGATGGAAAGTAAGGCAAAACAACTTTATTTTCATCTAAGCACAAATTCGCATCTGCATTTTTCAAGGACTTGCCATCCGAGTTCGCAAAGCTCGAATTCAAGGGCGGTTGATCTCATATTCTCATGTTCATCCAAACAAATTTGTTTTCGTCGAAACAAGGAGACTCGTCATCGAAAAGTTGTGAAGTTACGAAATTGGACGTCGCCTACCGATTCTGCTCCTCCCCCTCTCCCCACATCGGCCTCCAAACCACTCCAGTCCGATGGTCGGAGCTGAGCGAGTCCCCCACATCGACTTCTGAATCACTCCAGTTCGTTGGTCCGAGCTCACTTCGAGCTCACTAGGCATCCGTCCAAACAACCTCTGTCCAAGTTGTTGGGTTCCATCGACCACCCGAGCTGCCGAGTTGTTCATGCAAGCTTCCATGGACATCGTCGGCGTTATCCGAGCCCCGATTTCCTTCATCCGAGCATTCGCCAAGATCTGATCCCCTTTGTTGTAGGGTATATGACGTGCGTTTATATTTCATATATTTAAGCACGTTTTCTTCCGTGTTTTTTCGTATTTTACCGCCGTCTTATATTCGTTTTCTCGTGTTTTTTTGTGTTTTCTTGTTTTCTTTCACTTTTCTGTGTTTTCCGTGTTTTGCAGGAGTTTACTGGCATTTGGGGCATAAAACGATGATATCATGTGTCCCCGGAGCAACGGGAGGAGTCACGCGTGATCCAGTGGGTCAAACAACGAAGATTGCATCTTTCAGCCCCTCACCCGGTCGGTTGGTCATCTCCAACCGATCGGGTGATGCACGCGTGCACCACCCGGACGCAGCTTGGAGCTCACGAGAAGTCACCCGGTCGGTTCAGTGACCGGGTCAAAAGCTCAAAGTCTCTGGAATTCGAAGCTGATTACCAACCGATCGGGTGACCTTCACCCGATCGGTTCACCTGTAGCTGAATTCCAACAGCCAAGATCCGACGATCCAACCGGTCTCCTCACCCGGTCGGCACCAAGATCCAACCGACCGCATCCAAGATCCAACCGACCGGTTCATCCTGACCGGGTGAAACCCCGCATTTCGCTGTAATTTTGTGAAGCGGTTCACCCGATCGGTTGACTTGTCAACCGATCGGGTGATGTCGTTTTCTATAAATAGAACCCTAGGTTTCCCAGATTCGGGAGTTGGTTATTTTTTGCTGTTTTCTTCATTTTGTGACAACTGTAATTTTCCAGTTTTTGTAAGTTTTCGGATCTTTGTAAAACTTTAGTATTATCTTAATTGCTTTACTACCATTGCATTTCTATTGTCTGATCATGATTTTTACGGTTCATTTTCGTTTAGATCGCTTTTTACTAAATATGTGTGAGTAGTTCCTAAATCTGTGATTTTGGCGGAAACCCCTTCGTGGGCTCTTCCCGATGTGTCCATAGGGTTAGGAAATCGATAGGGATTAGGAATCTAACGGTTACGCGGGGTGTTTTATTGTCATCGGCGGGAAAAAGACCGCCTTTGACCGTTGGGCCAATGTGGAATAAACTTGGCGGTTGACTCCCTAGCCATAGCTCACGCCCTTAGCGTAGACGCCGAATCCCAGCACGCGGGAGCGACAGGATGAGACGTTGGGAGTTATCGTTGCGAGCTTAGTGCTCCCGGAGTCGATCAGTGTTAATGGACACGGGAGTGCCCACTGATCGAACCCGGGAAGTCCGGTGTATCATCCTGGGCACCGACCGGAATATCGGGTCCATGGGATACCGGTACCACTTTCAGAGACAACGTCTCACCATTAGACCCTAATTCCGATCGCCATCCTACCCATAGGCCGTATCGGCGAGAGTCACTCGTTGGGGTCGAAACCAAAGTCCCGGGTTTTTTCCTTCATATTGTCTATACCTTGCATTCCTTTACCGTGACAACCCACCATTCGATCTGGGCTAGCTCGCCCATGGGGTGATTTTGATCCTCTTTGACACAAGCACATCCTCGCCTCCCTGTGTTTGACCCCCAATCCACACTACAACACCATGCGCTTGCGGTTACAAATATTTAAATTCCCACGCCCCCTTTCGCATCATTGCACACATCCGGCGCGCAGACGCGCGCCCGCCCGGGGGCCGGTCAAGTTTATGGCGCCGTTGCCGGGGATGCAACGTGCTTGTTATTTTTGGATTTCATGAACCCTCGTGTCTAGCTCATATCCCTACCTCGCGATAATTTTCGCACTCTACACTTTTCAATTTCACTTGTACATATTGTAGATAGTAATTGTATAGTACTAATTGACTGAATCGTCGTGCTGCCGTCGCTACATTCGGTTCCCGTTTATGCAACCCGTGCTTTTAACGTGTTTGCTATTTGTGCAGTTCTCCCTCTCTCCTTTCTTATAGGTTCTTTGCCTCACGACGA